>JAJMCO010000145.1:0-31751 GCA_030573015.1 Metschnikowia peoriensis | reverse complement strand
GATGTTAAAGGGAGTTACGTGTTATCGGGAGAAGTGCTGAGCTTAGCACCTCCGGCACTAACCTCACCTTATGGGATGACCTCATTAACTGTTCAGTCTTATTCTTCTATTAGTCCTTGTATAGTGCTCGTGGACCCTATACTCATGGACACACACTCTATATCTATATGACCTGCCATGTGCAGGATATAGTTCCACAGAGGAAGCGAGAGATTGCATCCAGGTTCACAGCGATCCATCGATGGTCCTTGGGGGGCAAAGCAGAGAGTTTATGGGACTGATGAATTAAAAACACGTAACGATCGAAAATAAATAGATTTCATTGAGAAACAAAGAAATAAGCAAAGACATAATAATAAAAGAAGTGGCCATCCAGAAAAATATCGGTGGTTTGAAATTGAAATCCTGGCCATGTCCAAAAACGTTCTCTTGTTGAATTCTCGCCTCGGCCTACTGTGCTCGCACCAGCATCGAATTCTCAAAAATAGTATTAAAAATGGTTTTGATTCAGCATATATAAAATTCCCCCTACGTCATCAAATCGAGCAATTTTCCAGAACTTTATGTACTGGAAATTCAGATTTTGACAAAAACACCCGAAATCGGGGCAAAGTTGCGGAAATCCATGAAAATACGGCTGCAAAAGATGAGGGCATGCTCAGCAACCTCAGGAAGTTTTTAGGATTCGAAAAACTGGCCTCCCAAAAACGTTCCGAGGCACGGGAAAAACGGGAAAATGCCGCCAATCCTTATATACGCTATCCCGTGGTCACGTGCGCACAAATGGCGACGATTTCTATTGATACCCTCCGTTTGGATGTCGGCTATGCTTCATTTGCGCATCATAGTTCCAGTACAAATCCTACCGTGCATTCGCTCAGCGACTTGACCGATCCAACCCTGCTAAATACGCTTTTGCCGCGCCGTAGACCACACGGCCTGCCTGTAGACACACTTTCGGTGAAAGCAGGAGATGATGCAATGCTTGTGTCACCTACAGTAGTAGCTATTGCCGATGGAGTTTCCGGATGGGAATCGGCAAATGATAACTGTCTGCTGGGGATCTGGGCACGGTCGATGCTTGAAACCGTGAGCAGGCTTATGACTGAGTACAAGTTGAACCGCGTTCCGCATAAGCTAAATGACCGAGATATCAAACAAGTCTTGGACGATTCGTTTCTCCATACTTCGCATCTCATGGATCTCCAAGGTCTCCGAGGCTCATCCACTTTGGTGTTGGGTATGGTTAGTGGAGACAAGCTAAAATACGTGAGTATTGGTGACCTGAAGTTATATGTGATTCGTGAAGGCAACATCATATCGTCCAATGAAACGCAGCTGCTGGGCCCTCTTTGCCCACATCAAATCGGCACACAAACCTTGGGCACATTGCCATCGGAAATAGCCGTGGTTGGCGAAGTGTCATTGCGAGAAAATGATCTAGTGATGGTTTGTTCCGATGGCGTTTCCGATAACTTATTTGACTGGGAAATCCTCGAAATCTTAGCTGACGCCAAGTCGCAAACCATGCGTGCATTAAGCTCAAAGCTCTTGGCTAAGTGTAAACTGGTGGCATACGATGATAACGCATACACGCCATATAACATGAAGGTCAACGAGCTTCCGTCAAAAGCGTTTGGCCACACTGCTAGTCTTGGGGGTAAAATGGATGACATGTCGCTCTGCATTGCCCGTGTTATACCGAACCATCCTCTTCCACCATAGTTTTTTTTTTTTTTTTTTTTCTTCTCTTGTTCCAGGCACAAAAAAAAAAATCAAATTGAAATTGAAGGGGATTGTCTCCCTGTTTCCCACAATTTGATATACCTAAATACTACACATTGATTGCATTTATCATAATACTTTATTTTATAACTATCTCAATATACAAAAGAAGATGGGCTTACATGTTTGCCACCTCCGAGAAGTACTGTCTCAAGATCAACGAAAGCATCTCGGGAAGCTCGTTGATGTTTCTCACCACGACGTAGAATTCGAATGGGAACGTGTCCAAGTAATTCTCCACTTTAAGGGACATTGCACCTGTCACTGGATCGGGCACGTAACTCACTTGTGACATGTCCAAGATGGACTCATTGGAATTGATACCATCCACCACAACGAAAACAAGCATCACTTTCTCTTCACGAGCCTTTCTCACCAAGCGTTGCACAGTAGCATGATCCTCGCAAACACCATCAGAAATGATGATTTGCAATTGCCACAAGTCACTGCTGGAACTGGACCGCGCATTCTCGAATATTTTCAAGGACTTGGAGCACAATTGCTTGATGTCCGTGCGCTCCTGCTTGAAGTCGAACCATTGGAAAACATTGGCGCCGGTTTCCTGGTTGAATGGCTTATCGAAAGGATGGACCAACTTCACGTCTTCTCCAAATCTAACAATCGACAATCCACCACTCTCCAATTGCGTGAGTGCCTTGGAAACAAGCGCAATACTATGGAATGCTAACTCAGTAGACTTACTTTCGGTCATCGACTTGGAGTCATCGACGGCAATCATAATCTGGTATTGTCTCTTTGCCGGCTTGGTACGTCTGAGCCAGATCTTGTCCTTACGGAAATCAGATGCAATGTAAGAAATGATTCTCTTCATGTTTAATCTTTTACCGGTCTTGTAATCACCTCTGAGTTTGGTTGCCAAAGTTGGTTCTAAGATCAATCTCAATTGCTCACTAAGACCGGAGGCAAGTTCCTGAGTGGCAATCTCACTATCTCTCCAGATATTTCTGGCCTGGTCGAGACTCATCGCTGGAACATCCTCTCTGTTGATGACATAGTCCTCTTCCTTCGAGGCCTCCAACTCTTGTTCCGCCATAGTTTCGTCAAGCTCATGCTTTTGAATCACATCATCTTCACTTGGCTCTTCAACTTGCTTGCGCTCACCAACGACACCACCCTTTGTTTTCCCGTCAAAATCGTCCGCATCCTCAGCAATATCGTCCTCTTGTGCTTGTTCAGAGTCTTCATCAATCTCCATATCATCTTCATTCTTTACTTGCGCAATTTCCTCTTCCTCGTCTTGAGGAGCTGACTCCTCTTCTTCCTCATCAATGGCCATATCTTCGTCGATACTTTGAACTTGGTCCTTGTTATCAGCAGCGCCCAAAGCTTGCGTATCGTTTTCCGTGTTGTCACCATCGACATGCTGGAACTCATCTGGTTTGACATCTGCCTTCTCCTCCTGTTCCTTCTCATCTATAGAAGCCTCCTGGATTTCTTGGCGACGGCGATGAAACTCCTTCAAAGAATCACCTAGTTGTTTCAAGGATTCCTTCATCTCATCTCTTGCCCCATCGTCATTAGGTGCCTCTTCTTCCTTGTGGTCTTCTTGCTTCATGTCGGAAGAAGCGTTTCCAGAAGTTCCAATATCATCCTTTTCCTCAAGCGCCTGGTTATCCGCACCATCACCTTGTTCACCAGCCTCTGTCTTGGTGGCCGAATCCATATCAACATCCTCTTCGTTATCTTGATTGTTGGCACCATCATCACCTTCAGCAGCATCTTCACCCTTGTCGGCAGCATCTTGCTCATCTTCCTTCTTCTCCTCTTCGTCTTGTGGAGCATCTGCAACCTCTTCGTCGGATTCCATATCCTGAGCTTCTTCGTCGATATCCTTTTCACCACCTTCAAGGTTCTCATCCTCTTCTTCTTCCTCTTCACTGGCATCATCCTCCCCAGAGCCTTCTGCTTCATTCTCGTCATTCTCCTCTTCTGCAGCTTCTGCTTCCTCGGTAGTTTGATCCTCGGTATCTTTACTCTTCTCCTCGTCTTCTTCGTCAACGTCCATCTTATCGTCAAATTGATCATCATCTTCTTCTCCATCTTCGTCTCCATCTTCTTCTTCATCATCCAAGTTCATGTCTTCCGGAAGGTCCAAAGTTTCGGTTTCAGGAACGTGATCATCCAACTGCTCATTTTCTTCGTTCTTCACTTCATCTTCCTGCTCACCAACATCTTCCTCATCTTCGGCGTCATCGTCGTTTTCATCATTATCGCCATCGTTTTTCTCATCCTTCGAATCATCATCCTTGGAATCGTCTTTAGACTCGGGATCCTCCTTCTCCTCCTCGTTTGCCTCCATGTTGTCATCGTCATTCACAGCATCTTGAGGCATTTTGTCGGAATCCTTTTCTTTCTCGTCTTCCTTGGCTTCTTCGTCCCACATCTTCTCATCGATGGCATTTGGATCAAGGTCATCAATATCATCAACCTCCTCATCAAGATCCTCTTCTTCTTCATCTCCATCCTCATTTTCATCTTCCTTTTCTTGATCGGAAGTCTCCTCGAGGTCACCTGCCATATCACCTTCCATATCGACGGCATCGTCGTTTTCATCCTCATTTTCATCCTTATTTTTCTCCTCGTTTGGCTGTTGAGCATGCTCAGCCAAGTCATCGTCCTCTTCTTCATCCTTCGAGTTGTTTGTTGCACCTTCTCCATCTCCCAAGCCAGTACCATCATGCAAATTATCGTCCTTCTTTTGCTCACTTGGAGGTTCAGGCGAACAGAATCCATCGGAAGCCAATGTGTGCAAGGACTTCAAAAGCACAAAAGTAGATTTGGTCATCTCAACATAGTTTTGCTTGGTCTTTGACAATAACGAGACAGAGAGATTGTGGTACTGTACAATCAAAGGTTTAGTGAACGAAACCAAAGCAGAAGTAATAACCGACGTTTGGGAATTTTGCTCGATACCTTGAATAATCGAGATACACTTGCTAAGAGATTTTTCAATCGTACCATGATGCAAGAGTTTTATTGACTTCATCAATCTCTGTTGTGTCAAGGTCAACCAACCATCCTCTTCATCAGTCACATCTTCTTGGTAGAGCTCGAGAATCTTTTGCACGGAAACCAAAATCGAAGTGGAGAGCGATCTCAACTCCAACTCAAGATCCTCAACAATGGATAAGCTTGTCAACGAAGTAGATGTGTTCAAAAAGGGCGTGTAGGAAAGATTGGCAATACAGTTAATCACAACCTGGGACACAAAGCGAGTCTTGATGTTCGATTCTCCCCATGCCTGCAAATTAAACAAAAGCTTTTCAAGACTCTCTCTAAATCTGATGACGAGCTCAACCTCATTCTCAGTATACACGCTCAAGTTTGCAGCAGGCAAGCTTGACAACAAAGCATTAAACTCCGATCTTGCATCTGTAAAGACTGTCAGATCCACAGACTCCTGGAAATAAGAAATACTTTCCGAGACATCAAGGGCATATTCAAGCACACGAACTAAACTGATGCCAAAAGACTTCATCTGGACCAAGTTAAGTTTCATCGATGGAATGAGAGACGCCTTAAGAAGATCTTGCTTTTCATTCTGAGAAACAATCATCATGTTATCGCAAAGCTCGGTGATCCTCTCAATTGACGAAGCGAGGTTCACAAGAGGTGTTCTTGTAGTCACCAACGAAAACATCAAATTCTCTGACGCCGCGAGACCTCTTTCGAGATCTGCTTGTGGCACCTCCTCGTTTCCACTAGCAATTGCACTTCTCAAACGCGGCAAAATGTCAAGACATCTGAAGTAGTGAGCATCAGCACCCTTAAGCGACTTGGTACCAAAATGAGTACTGTTGGTAAGGATCAAGTTGACTGTTGCCAATACCTTCTTGATCTCAGGTTTAACCGTGGTTTTCACACCAATTCTCCGCAACTCCTTGAATGTATCGCTCAACAACTTATGTTTCTGGGTTCTTAATGCAGCGACAAGCTTTTTCGTCTCGTCATTCATCACCGAAGGTGTTTCCTTACGCAACTCCTCCATTTGCTCAACAACCTGCTTGGTATAAGAATAGAGAGAAGGCGAGTGACTTCTCAAGATCTTATCAATGTAGATTTTCAAGTTGTTTTCGACAACACCGATGTTCTTCAACCGAGAAGGTCTTTCATTCCATCTTGAGGTCTTTTGACAAGATTGCAAGACTGCCAATTTCTCGTCCTTCGACATTTCAACGGCTCTCAATTTCTTAGGCTCGAAAGAGTTAACAACAACGACAGTAGTTTCCTTTGGAATTCCAGCCTCAATTATAGGGGCCACTGGGGTTGACAACAAGGCACGATACTTTCTCACCAACTTGTAAAGGTTGTTGTGCGACTTTCTCGAACTTTGCTTAAGCGCATCAATGTTTACATCCTTCCAGCTTGCAAGAAGAATAACCTCAGAAACATCTTTCTCCAAGGACTTCTTCGTTTGATTAACCGAATCTTCAATCGTTGGAACAAATTGCTCGTAGAAGCAAATGAAATTTCCAAGACCGTTAAGTATATCGCTGTCGGCATATGAAAGGCCAGAAATGTGATTTCTTAAAGCCTTGACCAAATCCAACCGAGCTTGGAATTCACCAAAGTTTGTCTGACTCATGAAAACATTCAATGCACCCAAAATTTGCACAACGGAAGGTTTCTCTTCCATACTTTCCTCGTCATCAGCATCTTGAAGATATGGAATCACGACACTATCAAACAAATGGAACCACCACTTACCAACAGACTTCTGGAAAGTCTTGTCCTCATAGCTGAACAAGGATTTCCAAGACGAAAGCTCCAACTTTCTCCATGAGACAATGAGCTCAGTGAGCTCCTCGAAATGAGATTTCAAAGTCACTTGGCTCGAAGCAAATTTCTCCCACTCATTCAACGAACCATGCAAAATTTCAATCTTGAAAAGAAGTTTGTTCAAGGGGAAACTCGATGGATAGCTCAAAAACTCATTGGCATATCTGGAAATCGTTTGCAAAGTAGCATGCTCCGGCCATTGTGCAAGCAAAGATGCCACCGATGTATAAACTCCAAGAACCAACTTCATCGCCCTTCTAAATTGAGAGGGACAAGCATCGTGGTAAAAGTTGATGCCTTGGTTCAGTTCTGTAGCAAATTCTTCGTGTGAAGCTTTCATTGCCACGAGTAAAGCAGACAACTGCGAAGCATTATTTGGTCCGTAAATCACATCGGCGTTTGCAGATTGCAACTCGCTGCAAAGAACTGATCCTTGTTCAACAATATCCTTAAGGGTCAACTCCTTTTCCTTCAAGTAATGATTGACATAAGACACTGCAAGATCATAATGAACATCTTCGAAAGCCTCTGTAGGCTTTACCGCATCATCGCCAATATCCATGACATCGTCGTAGTCTGGGAAAAGATCCTTGAAGTCTTGCTCTGCATCATCCGTATCCTTATGCTTGTAAAGCGAACCTTCTTGAGCTGCGTTCTCTTCCTGCTTCATCTTACGGTAGTACCACCTGTAGTAAAGGGACTGGAATGCCTGGTTAACAACAGAGGCAAGTCTGTCATCGTCTCTCTTCGTCTGGGCAAAACATAAGTTAATGAAGTAAAGCATAACCTTCTCGCTGACAACAGAAGAGCTTCCAAGCGTCTTGTTCATGGCTTTAACCGACTCGAAAAGAGATTCGATAGCAGGAACGTCATTTAACTTTTCAATGTCGATTTGCCACAAGGAAGACACCTCGAACGGCGAAGCACGGTTCTGGTTCTCAATATGAAGCAAATCCAATCCCAAACGAATACTGTAGATGTATCCATTAAGAATCTCGTTCAAATCAGCATACATTGGGTACTTGCTGTCCAAGCGCATCATGAAATTAGCCGAGTTGTTGTGGAAAATTCCCACCTTCTGCATATTTGTCTCATTCATCAGATCTTCTGCAGCAGCCAAAAGTCTTGCGATGGGTTCACTGTCAATCGTTGAGTCCATGAATGACTTCCATTCGTCAAACAATTCATCCATACTTTCGTCACTTCTGAACACCTGGCTCTTGGCCGCTTCACGTTGATCTCCAGCTATTGGTAACTGTGACTCAAGCTGAAGTGGCTCGTCTCCACTAATCACTGATCTAACTGTTTTCCACGACTCAGCAACCTTAGCACACAACTCCTGTTGGCGTTGATAAACAAGATAGGAGACATGGTCCTCAATTGCTGGATCAAGTGGGGAGTTTGGAACAAACAACTGAATGCATCCACAAGCAAACAAGATCCAAGCCTTACCCAACTGCGCAAGATTGATGCTCTTTGTTAACATGTACAAAGCAGGCATAAATGTCTCCTGCAAGATCGAAACGACAACTTCGTCACAACCAGCTTGGACAAGCGAAAAAAGCTCCAGGACATCAGCTTCACCCAAAACTTTCTTGCTCAAAATTTCAGGAGAAATCTCCAACTCGTGAGCCTTAAGCACCTCAATAATCCATTTCAAAAGAATGTTTTGGAAAATACTCTTCTGATCATCAAGAATACTGGAGGAGTTCTTGACCAAAGACTTACCAAAGGCAGACAAATCTGTCAAGCTTTGATCCAAGTACTTACCCGGACGATTCTTTATTCCCGTGAGCTTGACTATAGCCTTGAAGAAGAACACATTGGTAAACAAACCTTTGGTAATGCTTTCCTGGCTCCAAAGACAGTCGAAGATTCTAGGATATGGTGCAAAAAGGTCCGACTTTGAGGTCTGCAACATCGAGAGAGTCGATTTTGAAGAGTAAGAAGCAACGGCAAGCTGTTCCCGAAGAGCCGGGCCATGCAAATACGAATTGACCACCAAAAAGTTGGACAACATGGTGAACTCCTCTTCCAACAGATTATCTCTTTCAACAACAAATGCATCAGCAACATCAGCAAGTTTCTTAAACGCGGCAGCAAAGTTTGTAAAGACGAGCTCCAAGTCTTCCTCCTTCAAAGAGCCAGTGATGATATCTTCATAAAGTGAAAGCATCAGGTGTCTGAGCTCTGAAACTTCCCCATAAGTATCTGGGTACAACTTTCTGGACAAAACATCAAAATCACCCAACAATGACAACAATTTAGCGTAATTGTCCCAAGCGGACTTGGAAGTAGGGTAAGTTTGTCTGAAGTGCTCCCAAATCTTTGTCATCGAAAATCCAGAAGTTAACTCCAATCCAACACGAAGAGAAGTAATTTCACGAGCGTGTTCAGCGACAAGCGACAAATCTTCATGAGACTCAAGCCACGAAGAGATCATACCATGATAAACTCTCAATTTTGAAAGATTTTGCTCTTGAGAAGCTTCCGCAAGTGACTTCCAGATACACTGAAGCTCAATGAGAGACTCATAAAAGTTGGAAGGCTGCTTGAAAAACTCAGAAGATTTTATCGATGCTTCAAACACATTGCTGATGAAAGCAGACACGGCCTTCACATAAACAAAAATGTTAATCTTTGGTGCCTTCTTGATTTCTCTTCCGAGAGTAACCGCAGCAGATCTTTCAATGAACGAAAGTTCACTTGCTTTCCCTCTAATAGCCTTCTCCTCAACCGTTTTGATCAAAAATTCTGCTTCTAAAATAGACGCAGAAACTTGGAAAACCAAGTTGGCATTTGTTCCTTCAAGATTTACACCCCAAACAGCAAAGTAACTCAAGATGTAACGATTCACAAGCGGGTGCAACACTTGATTGGCAGCAAAATCGGCAGTCACGACTGGCGAAGAAGAAGTTCTTGCGTAAAGGGATTTCATATTCGACAAATACCCACTGCTTTGCAAGTGCTGGATGATCTTACAAACCTCTTCGAGTCTTTCGACTTCAGCCAGCCCAAACTCTGGACTTTTGAAAGCTCTAGTCCATTTTTTGAGTCTGCCAAATTGCGCAACACCAAATATTCCAACCAAGGCTCCAGCAAGACAAGAAGCTGAGTCTGCGCTAACACCATCGTGAACAAGGGCAAGGTTTCTCAAACTGGAATCTGTTGAGGAAATGAAAGCCGAAACAGGCTTCTCCTCAATCTTTTCATCGGTGAATTCCAACTTATCCATCAACTCATCAAGGTCTTCCTCCTTAATATCCGCATCAGAGGCCTCCTCTACTGCAGAAAAGCCAAGACACTTCTTGTCAAATGCAGTAGCTCTTGCTTCCAAACTCTCGATGAAAAGCTCCACACATCTATTTCTCATGGCTCTTGAAAGCTCACCATACTTTGGATCCACGGTCAAAAACAATCTAAAGTTGGGATGTGGCGTCAACACTCTAGGAGAACCATCTTCTTGTGAGCATTCATTGATGATTAACGAGCCATTGAACTCCAAAAGAGAATTGAGTCTGTCTAACACGGAGGGATTGCACAAGTTTGCATTATCAAGCACCAACCACTCACCTCTAGCAACTGCTTTTACAAGCATACCATCAAACCAGTTAAATTTCACACTCGACACTTCTTGCAACTTCAAGTTGAGATCCTCAGCAGAGATTAAAAGAGCATCTAATTTTTCGTTGGAGTAAAGAGATACAAAGCGCTTGAATCTCACAAGGAAGTCTCCAAAGTTACTAGCGCCAATATCGGTCTGCTCCATGAAATGAACAAGTTCCAAACAAGTCAGAAGCAATGCAGGCTCTGAAGAAGCCACCTTTAAATTGATAATCACCAACTCGTTGAGTAAATGGTAAGTTTCAACAGTAAGGGCATTAATTGAACGGGTGAGATCAACTTGCTCATAGCCACCCAAAATATCCATGCTATCAACGTCACTATTCATGGAAAATTCAGAAAGCTTCACACCAACAACATTAGCAAGGAATCTAATAAGTTCGGTTTTACCAGAGTTTGAAGGACCAGTCAAAATGAGAGGAATATTTTCGTTCACACTTCTCATGGCAGACTCAAGAATTGGGAAATTGGTTTGCAAAGAAACAAATTGCAATCTATCAGATGAATTGGAGAACTGAAGAAGCGGGTTTCTTTTCATAAGCGACCCACCTGCTTGCACGTACTCTTTGCCCAAACCATAGAATGCATCCTTCTTCTCCTGAGGACCGAAAATTGACTCGAAAAGTTCCTTGACGTGAACACGATCCTCAGGGGTACGGAATCTGTGACAAACAATCATGTCCAAGAAATCACCGATCGAGTTATTGCCGGAGCCAGTCAAATTATGTTTAGAACTGTAAAGACTCAACCAACGCAATGTATCACGTAAATTAAATTCCCATGGGCCACCAGACATTCCCCATTTCTTTTGAATAACAACTTCTTCTTCCAACTTTGTCATAAAGCTAATCATCTTTGAGCAATCTTCGCGAGGAATGTTTGGGAAGATCTGTGCTGAAATAAGCAACAAGTCTTCGTTTTTCAAAACATCCATGTACACGACAGAGAAACGATTGACAAACGACTTTGGCAAACCTTTTCTTCCTCCACCTTGGTATTGAGGGTTTTGGGCCGCAAATACCTTGAATTGAGGATGGCGAGGGAAAGATCTGTCCAACTCCGGAATGTATGCTTCACCTCTGTGATCCAAACAAGCATTCAAACCTTCCAACACAGACTGCGAAGCCAAGTTCATTTCATCAAGAAGAACCCACTCACCATTTTTCATTGCTCTAAGGAAAGGAGCATCTCTCCAAACAAACTCGCCTGTGTTACCACCTTCAACTGGAGCATCGGAACCAAACAAATCAATCAAGTCAGTTTGCTCAGATAAATTGATTCTAATGAGCGGGTTTCCTGTTGCCTTTGAGATGGCAGAGATCAAACTTGTCTTACCAACACCAGGGCTACCTTCAAGCAAAATAGGCTTGTGAACTTGCATTGCTCTAATCACTCTCATCGCGTTGGCAGCAGTGGTTGGGGCCAGCAAATTAAACAGTTCTTCCCATTGCTGGCTAGACTTTCTAGGAATCAGAAACAAACCAGCCTTCAAATATTCAGCAGTAACTTCAATGGAAGGAGCACTGGTAAACAAACTTTCATCCGCAGCCGTACCAATAAACAGATACAATGATTTAAGACACTCTTGTTTATGTTCAAGAAGTCTTTCCTCGTTATCTGCAAGGTATGCCGTATTATTAGTTCCCAAAGCATCAATGAAAACCATCATTGCACCATTCACCAACGCCAACTCATCAGAAAAGCTGGCGTCACAGGCATTAATAAACTCAACCCATGCCAAAATGTCACGAAGCGAAATGACACCACTATTAGCATTTCCATTACCAAGTCTTTTGCCAAACCATTCGGAAAACTTGACCAAAGGCCCACTAACGTGGCGATATTCGGGCTTTAATCTGGACTCCACAATCTGTTGAACATCAGCAAAATCATCCATTGAAGGAACCCAAATCTCTGTAAATCTATTTCTCAAAGCAGGAGACAATTCTTTCTTACCATAATCTCCACCAGGATTCATTGTAGCCAAAAATTGGAAGGACTCTTGTGCGACATGGAAAGCGTCTTCTGTACCCTTTTCTGCCAACAATAAACTTCTCTCTGGTTCAAGCACGGAGTTCAATCTCTCCAACACAGAATCATCGGCCAACGAAATTTCATCGAGCAAAAAGAATTCACCTTGCTTCATTGCGTTGATCAAAGGACCATCGGCCCATTCGAATAGAGAGGCAGAAGCGCGGATATTCTCATCGATTGACTGGATAAAGGCATCATCGACAGCTTCGTTGGGGCTTTCTGCTAAAGTTTTCTTCACGCGCTCGTACTTCTTAATTAAATCCTCTATCTTTGATTGCTCAAGAGAAACATCAATTTTCAACAAGTCAAAGAACAGAAGTAAAGATTTGAGAAGCTCTGCTCTGGTTTCAAAACGGTTACGAATAGGTCTCTGAGCACCCAAAATATCACCAGTTTCAGTGTTTTGATGCGCATTCACAGTGATCAATTCGCGCTTAAGAAGTTGCGCAAGAATTTGACAAACGGTAGTTTTACCACATCCAGTCTCACCAACCAAGAGAAGCGGCTCTTTGTATTTGATGGACATCTCAACCAAAACCGCAAGTCTTCTCATAGCTTTCGTCCACACCACAGGCAGTTCAAGCTCCATGAGCGCCTTGTTCTCCAACTTCTCATAGTACAGGTCCATATCGAGGTTCACTCTCATGACCTTTTCGATTGTCTCCTTGACCACCATCTTTTCCTCTTGAGATCTGACCCTTTCTGCAAGCAACATATATCCATTTGCAGCCAATTCCTCATATCCAACAGCGTCTCTCAAGGCCCAACGGAACAAATCTCTAAGGGTTGCAAACGAGTTCTTCTGCTCAAAAAGTCTCGAAGATTGACGGCGCACCGACAATTGTCTGTACACTTCAACAATCTTCTTACCATAAGTAGGCGCGATCTTACAACGCTCCTTCAAAATGATCTCAAGTTCATCTTGTGGAATATCATCAAAGTGCAACTCAAGAAATCTGTTACGGAAAGCACGTGACAATACCTTTCTACCTCCATACAATCCAGGAGGGTTTTGGGTGGCAAACAACATAAAATCAGGGTGTGGATGGATAACCTCTTGCGTTTCAGGAATAAACAATTCTCTGTTGTCGTCGAGCAAACGGTTCAAGGCTTCCAACACATCTGTTGGGGCAAGATTCAATTCATCCAACACAATCCAGTGACCTTTTCTCAAAGCCTCAACCAATACACCTTCTCTAAACACAAGCTTACCACTTGAATCAGAAACATAAGTTCCCAAGTATTCCTGCAAATCTGTATGCTCATGATTGTTGATACGAACAAACTTGTGGCCAGTGATACTAGCCAAGTAGTTAATCATAGATGTTTTACCTGCCGAAGTAGGACCTTGGACCAAAACAGGAAACTTTCTACTGGCAGTAGCACGCACCAAATTGAGAAGATTTTTTTCAACAAATGGTGTGATGATATAGTTTGGAGTGGATGATTCGCCAGGACCTCTTTTCATCCAGTAGTGCTTGAATTGCACGTATTCAGATTCATTGGAAGATGGCGGAGGTGGACAGCGCGCAATCACTTGTTTGGCATTCTTCAACTTGTCAATAGTATACTTTGCAATGATTGGCTTAAGTACATCCTCCGATTTCCGGTCAAGCAAAGTCAAGAATGACATACAGAAACCTTCGTACAAAGCTCTTCTTAAGCCGTAGATTGACACAATGTCGCAAACATAAATCAAGGTCCGGGTCAAAGTACGGATACTGAAATGAGGTTTCTGGTTGGCACCATCCACAATCTTGTTAGACTCTGCAAGAACTTTGGCCTCATAGTACAACTCGGCAATATCCTCAATCGCCCAATCGTCTCCAACGGAAAACCTCAGAATATACTTCTCGATAATCGAAGTCAAATCCTCTCTATCTCTGTCTGGCGAGTGAACATAAATCTCACTAAATCTAGATCTTATACTCAAGGGCAAGTCACGTTTACCCACATCTGTAGAAGGATTCATACATCCAAAGATCCTAAAGTCAGGATGGGCCTTGATAGCCTCAACATCACCACGCTCACTAAGAAGAACCGACCTTTGATGGACATTTTCTGATAAAAGATCGGCAATACTTTCCAAAGTATCTGGAGACGCCAAATTGATTTCATCTAAAAGGAGCCACTCACCATTCCGCACGGCCTTGACCAAGGATCCCTCGACAAAACTAAAAACGAAGGAATTCTCAAGGTTTGCAGCTTGGGCCTCAAATCCCTTGACGTCTTGTTGAAACTCTTGCCATTTCGTGAGAAGTACGGACTTTTCGCTAGACCTAAGCTTTCTCTTCTTCTTTGGCCCACCTTCTTCGGTTGCATCTTCATCAGACTCCTCAGTCTTACTCAAAATCTCGTGCGCCATCTTGACAGCCTCATTCCAAAGCTTGATCACGTTTTTCCACTGGTTTCTGTTGAAGCATTTAGATAGAAGCGAGGAGAACTTGGCGTTTTTCTTCAGCGAAAACGTGGCGAGGAAAAGATTCTCAAACACTTCTTGCAAAGGCGTGGCCACACTCTTCGTATTCACCGGTTTATAACCACCAAGCAAATCGCCAGCCTCAGTTTGCTGCGAAACGTTGATGACTGTCAATTTCTTGTGCATCATTTTGGCAACCTCCTGTACCACGGTCGTTTTACCAGTACCAGTTTCACCCACAAGCAAAAGTGGTTCGACCATTTCAATACCCACACCTATCTGCTCCATCAAGCGTTTGGAGTGTTTTGTGCGGGCAAAAGTGGTGGCATTCCCTGTTTTCCGTTTCAGGTTCATCACCTGGTCAGCCTTGGATTTGAGAAGCACAGCACGACCAATCTCCAATTTGTGCTCATCCACATAAAACGAGGGCACGTAGCTTTCAAGGTATAAGTGAATTCTCAGTGCAGGGATCTCCAAAACCTCACCAATGGCATTCACCAATGGAGTCAATGCACCATATTCGGTAATGGCACTGCCAAAACATTCGACGGCCTCGGCAAAGATATTATCATAAATCAGTGACTCCAAAAGTTGGTCTGCAGAAGTAACACCTTTATTTTCAAGCATAACATGGCACCTCGAGCATACCTTCATCAAGTCACGGGTCGAGATGACACGGGGGTGAGAGCCTTTATTCAACGAGATGAATGAGGTCATGGAGTAGATATGGCACACCTTATTGTACACTGAAATAAACTTTGCAATCAAGTTTTTCAAAAGAGGGTAACGTGCAGCAAGAATGGCCCTAAGCTCGAGGTCGTTAGGGGGAGTGACGGCCACAAGCTCCCATAACCGCTGGCCAATCATATCGGGTACACGTGATACCGCAGAATCTCGGCTTGTACGAACAGTGGAAATGAGCTTGAATTCACTATGGGCACGAATCACTTCACCTCTGGAAGGGATACTCAACTCGCGTTTCTCAAGCAACGTCAAAAGAATCGAAAGCACTTCCGTGGGCGCCTTATCAATATCTTCCACCAAAACCCATTTACCTTCTCTGACGGCAGTGGTCAAAACACCCGAACGCCATTCAAAAGAACCGGGTTTTTCGCCCGAAGTATAGGTACCCAAGAGCAACTTTGCGTCTGTTTGCTCGCCCAAATGAATTTTGACAATGTCGTCTTGTGCAGAAAGGTAGCGGGCAGTTTGATTGATCAAAAACGTTTTTCCTGAACCGGCCTGTCCATGCAACATTACGGGTCTGTTGTTTTGAAGTGCACGGGCCAATTTCTGCAACACAAAAACGGCATTTTCTGTAGGCACGACCTCGTCGCTTAACACTCCGTTACTTTGGTGAAAACGTGCAGGGCTAGCAACAAGCACGCCGCATATGCTTACCACCAGCCTAGAAAGATCGGATTTTTGAATGGAAAGTGGCTTCTGGGTTTCGCCCGTAATATGTGCGGGCAACGCAGTAAAGTTGGCTAAGCGCTTGGCCTCCACAAGATCGAAAAACTGGAAGTCGATTTTCGCTCCACCCTCAAGTGATGCTAATAAAGAAGCGCCCTTTATGTGAGTGTTGATCATTTCCGTGCGAGACACTTCAGATGCATTTAAATACTTGCACAAAATCTGTACGGCCAAGACCTTCGGAACCGCATATTCATCCCCACGCAGAAGAATGGCGTAGAGGGCTTCGGGCTGCACAAATGCCGAGAATTGTTGTGGTTTATGCGCATAAATTCTGTAAAGGGCCAAGAGCACGTTTTGCACATCCAAGGGCTCGCAAACAGTAGCACTAAGCGCGGCCACAAAGTCAAATTTGCCCATGTAATGCTCCACAAGCGGCAAACTTTCGGGATAAATCCTACAAATGCGAGAACATGCGAGTAAAATGATCAGGCCCTTAATCTTAAGGCCTGGGACCGAGTAAACTTCTTGGAACTCTGATTCCATCGCTTCGGACTTGTTTATCCAGCGTGCCACAAGCTCGAGAAATACTTCACGGAAACTGTAAAGCACAGCGGCAGTAGTTTTAGGATGCAAGGCAAAAAGCGCCAATTTATCCAAGTTTTCCAGCACCGAAAGCGTGTTTTCATAGATGAAAGGGCCTGGAAACGTGATTTGGGGCGCTGCACGGCGGCATGCCTCATAACGTGCCGCGGCTTGCGCAAGGTCAATTTGAACAGCGTGATTCATAATGTTCCCTTGATAATGTTCCCTAGTTATTGATATAAACTATGGGAGTATAATGGGTATAACGATATTCAATGTTTAGATATAACGATTTTTTTTTTTTTGCTTTGGGGCTACACGATGCGAGTGCGATGCGCTACTATGCAAGAAACCGGCTCTGCCCCAGAATGTCTTCAAAAAAAATTAAAAATTAACAAAAAAAAAATTGGGCCGCGCGATGAGCCTGTCAGGCAGGGCCGAGGAGGCAGGCAGGCAGGCAGTCGGCCCCATTTTCTTTTCTACATCCAGGCCCTCATGGTTATTTAGCCAAAGTTTTGAATTAAAGCCAGATGTAATATGTCTTCCACTGCAGAAATAATTTTTCTAAATTATTGACTTGTTTTCTAAATATTTAGAATTTTTCCATAAAGCTCCCAGCTTTTCCTAATGTCCGTTCTTGACCAAGTGGGCTTGGGACATGAAATTAATTAATCATTGAATATCTTCTCAACATTTCTTCACAGGCAGTTATCTTAAGTTAGCATTACGAATTTTGTCTATGGAGGTAAATTTTCTGGAAAAGTAAACTACAACAAATCTTCATTTTTCTAGAAAGCCCATGGATAAAAAAAAAAAAGTTCTTTTCTCTATACTACGTTTATTTCCTATTGTTTACTACTACTATTGGTTCTCAGTCCTATGATTGGTTAGGGCCAGAACCTGGGATCAGTGATCAGTGATCGACCATTTCGCAATCACTGTGCTTGCGTCACGTGCGATTCATATGCGCCAACGTGCCAGGACTGGACTCTGGGCCACTATAGTTTTTGCCCCATAGTGAGAGAAAAAGCTAATTTCTCCAAATGTTATGATTCCGTTTGTTCTAGATCTTATGAAAAAAAAAAAAATACAGAATCTTTGCCAGGCTGTGTTATGAGCTCGAAGAATATAGAATGATTTCAATTTTTTTCCGTATCTCTCCTATTTCTGTTTTCTAAAATTAATTGCGCGAATAACAGAAAATCAGCAAAATTTTTGAAACCATGAATCTGGGATTAACAAAAATATTAATTTTTCTAAGGAGAATCAATAGTTCATGACTATTTGGAAATGAATTTTGGGAATAACTCTTGAACAAATTCTAGAAATTTGTTTTCAGAATTTGGCTGATTCCCATCTTTAAAATATATGTGAGCTACTCTGTGAGGGTGTCGCCCTCATATGATCTTGAGACACTGGAAATCCGGCTTTCTTCACTTCCACAGTTTAGTTTGGAATTTTGGATGCATAAGGAAATTCTTTCAATCTTGAAATTTGAGATTGAGGGAGAAAGGGAAATATTCTAGGGTGTGTAGACCAAAAAGTTATTTGAAACCCTTGCGTAAGGAAAATATGCCCGGGGTGGACCAAATTTATCAGCGAAAGAAGAGTGTTTGAGGTGGGCTGTACGAGTCTGCATTTTTGTTTGGCTTAAGCTTGTGAAACTATAAATCACAAGAATTTTCTATGATATCGTCCAAAATATCGTCTATTTGTTTCACCTTAGTCAACGTGAATGTATAAATACGTTTGTTCCATACTTTTTGTTGGGAGTTTACTTCGGGATTAAGTCTGTGTTCATGAGATATCGGTAGAAAAATGAAGGTATTTCATCTATTGATCGCACTTAGAATCAATACTTTTGTGGTGTCAGCCTTCAATGTAGCAGACAGACATTTCTTTCATCAAAACGTTGCGTCCACTGCAACGGAGATAGGAGTGGAAAGTCAAAGGAGTGAAGATTTCGAGTTCTCAAATCAATGTGGAAGGCTTTGCGAGAATGAAGATATACCAGTTGTCATAAAACACACCAAAGAACGATTGAGAATATTTATTCGCCGTTTGAAAAGTTTTGTGACTTTGGCAGAGTTCGATAATGAAGGTTTCGAATTACAAGCCACAGGTCTATCGACTGCACTTTTGGAAATTGATGACTTATTTGCAAAAGTAGCCTTCATGGAAAATATAAAACAGGAACTTAAGTTTGCACATCGCTTGTTCAATGTAATGTTGGAGTCTCTGGGTTATTTGAAGCAGTACAGTACACTTGGAAATGCGGCCGACGTATTGGTGTACAAAATAATAGAGACAAAAGTAATTGCTTTGGCATTGCATCATTTTGAACCTGGTGAAAGTGTCCACAGTAAGGTGAGAATTAGCCACGTTAACTATCTTTTGCGCAACGTGTACTTTTTGAACCTCTTGCTGAAGGAATTGTCAAAGTTTCCAATAGATTCACAGCTCATGTTTGAAGACCAGGCTACGCAAGTAGAAGAGATTATTGAAGAGTTAGCAATTAAAATAACGAACGAGATGTAATTGAATGTATAGCTGGTGAAAAACTCCACTTTGATTTGTTCCAAAAGTTACTCATGGAGAAAGACACGAGGTCTGGTGTATAAATCAAAATTTCATCACGAACGTATAAAGGATTCAAAACAAAAGGAAGTACAACTTATAAACACACGATAGCCCAGTACTTTGAAATCGAAAGACAGGTCATAAAATTCGACTGTTAGCTGTCAATTTCACATATTGAAGTATAAACAAGACACGGAAATACAAATTTCTTCTGGTAAAAAGATTGTTACTTTGTACGATTTCTGACCATGAGAACTTTCAAGGCCTTGTTGAACTTGAGTTTAGTTTTTAAAATAATCTTGGCAAACAACGGTAACTCTGAAAAAAGAGAAGTGCATGAAAACATGATGCTTTCAGTCCCAGAAGCTCTTTTGAAAAGGGCAGAGGATGTGGTTCATAACGGTGGATTGTATTCTGAAAAAAAAGAAATAAAAGTTGTCAACCTCACACAAGAAGCTCTGCAACTTTTTGATGAGTTTTCCGGCTTTTTGAAAACTTTTATTGGTGCCGGGACTTTCGATATCGAAGGTTTTGAACACTTTCAAAAACATCTTGAAGAGCATATCTTGGCTCTCGCGCTGTGGGTTAAGCCAATAATACATGAGAATAAAGTTCTTGATCGACAGCTAAGGTTCTCACAGCAAATGTTTCGTGCTATGAAACAAGCCGCGAATGGCTTAAAGTTTTTCAATCTTCAAGGGCAAGATCAACATTTGGTACGGTGTATGATTAGAATCAACCTTCGGCTTTTGTGTCTTCATAATTCGCATGGGGACCCAGATATTCTGATGAAACAATATACCGCCAAAGTAAAACGAATCAATGATTTCATCAATCGTGGGCGAGAAATTTTCCAAAAATTGGATGATGTGCCTTTGATCGTGAAGATTATGTTCAACAACTATTATTCTAGGGCTGAAAAAACTCTTCAGGTTATGAAGGCTTCGAATTCAATATCTTAAAGACCTAGTTTGCTTTCTCAAATTGCGAGCGTATAGTTTAGGAAAATGATAAAACTGAAATGTACTTTTCTTCACTCTTCTTCTCGTAACATTGAATGTGTATTTTCAGTGAAAAAAACTGGAAGCTCTTGTAAAATTTGAGTGCCCGGTATTTCATGAACAAAGAAATGGCTTCATATTCATTTCTTCAGTTTCAATGAGGGCACAACAGTGTGAAAAATGTAGGAACTGATGATGAGACATTGAAATTGAGCTTTCATGAAAAGGCGTATACATATTACAAGCATAAATAAGGCAGTTAATAATGATTACCAGAGCCGAATTCAAGATTCGATTAATCCACCAAAGTATGCTTAACCCCGGAGGAAAGTTGTTAACGCCCTTTGTGTTGCTTTTTTGAAAGCCCCTCTAGTCACAACTGAGGGGCTTTCAAAATCCCACACAAGCTTCGGCTGGAATTTCTTCTGAAACCCAGCGCAGTGTCTGATTTGGAATTTCAACAAGGTATCTCAAAAAGTCTTCACAAAAGAATTATCAGTGAAGATTTCAAAAGGGCTATCATTGACTCAAAGCGCCAAATTCAGACCCGGAAATTTAACGCAAGTGGTGAAAAGAGTTTTAATGGACCCGCATTACGATGCTGACAGTTTTGACATATAGTCGAAGATCATGGATTTGACATTCTAAAATAAGCCGATACGATTAAGTATATGACACCTTGTGACGAAATTTTAGCAGAAGAGCTACTTCTTGTTCAAAAAATGTGCTGCTCCATGGACAATGCAGTGACGGTTTAGAAGTATTGCAAGATTAGCTTGGATCCAGTGTATGGCTTACGATGGTCAATCGTTGATGTTGAAGTGAGGCTTTTAATCATGCATGATTCTGGCGCTGTTCCTCATCATTCAATCCATCAATACAAGGTGAAACAAGCAATGTTTTCAGAACACCTTCATTGCTAGAAAATAATGTCTCATGAATTTCAAAGTCTAACACCGGAAGTCGGGATTTTATTTCGGAACAAATTAAATCAGTTAGAACATACACCCAACACTGTAGCTACTATAAATGGAAACAGCCCTAACTAAAAGAATAAGGATTCTGAAATAATTTTTGTTTGAACAAATAAACCTGGGTTTTTCTGGAAACATTTCTGATGTTAATATCTCTCCATAACGTGTGCTCAAAAAGCATCAGTTTTCAGCATTAGCTATCCGGACTCTATTTCAAAAAAAAAACTACTTGATAAAGGTTTTTCCCCTCTCCGTATCTTGAAATAAAATGCTTAACCAGGCCTCGAGCAATTTGAAAAAAACCGGCACACGCAGTGATGTAGAGGAGCATTTTCTGTGAACAATTTGGGTGCGAAAGGGCCACCTAAGAAATTTCAGTTTTTGTGACGAAACAATGGAATTGGAGTTAAACACAACAAAGAGCATAAAAAGAAAAAAAAAAAGAAAAAAAAAAAATTAGAAAAAGATCTGCCTTTTTTTATCAATTTAAAATTTAAGCTCGCTCAAAAATAATAGAATCCGAACTAATAACAATCGTGTTAGCAACCATACTAGGGAATCTTAACTATAGATCTACAAGATCTAATCACAGACAAATTACCACACAGTAAGGTATAGAACGACACCACCATAACCGTCTAAAATGTTATTTCACGTGATTTTTGCTTGTTTAGTTTGGATGACAAGGGAAGCAGTTGCCAAAGGCACGACCTTGAACATTTACTCCAGATGTATGTATCACCTCAGCCATCAATAGCACAAACCCAGGAAAGGAAGAATTCTAACAAACAGACAACAACGGGACCGAGAATCCACCACGTTCTTGCGTATTTCAGAAAATTACGATTCGTAGTACATCCGAGGCGCAGTCCATTGGACACTGTGAAATGATCCGAGGAGACGTTGAAGTCACGGATTTTGTGGACCTGATTCTCAGATTCGACCACTTGAGTAAGATTGAGGGAAGTTTGATAATCTCCAACAGCGAAAATTTGATGCGTGTGGACGCATACAGTCTCCGCGTGATCACTGAAACATTCAAAATGGAAAAGTTGCAGGCTTTGGGATTGATCGAGACCCCAAATTTGGCGACAGTCGGGAAGTTAGATTGGCAGATCTTGCCATTATTGAGTCAGATTTCTCTTGGCAGCTTGAAAGATGTACAGAGTATAATTGTGTCGGACACATCTTTGGTGTCGGTATCTAAATTTGCCGGCACCAATTTGCAGCACTTGGCAATCCAAAACAACAGGTTTATGGAAAACATCAACTTTGATACCGAGGAAGTCAGCAGCTTATTGCAGATCACGGGAAATGCCCGGAATGTGGTAGTGAAGCTTGGCGAATTACGACTGGCACAGAACATCAGTATTAGCAATGTGAGGGATTTGAACATGACGAAATTGCGCAAAGTCGCAAAGTCAATGAGTGTGGTGGAAAACAGCTTTACTGAAGTGGCGTTTCCCTCACTCACTGAAATCGGAGGACTGTTGCGATTGGCAGATAATCGCGAGGCTAAAGAGGCTACTTTTGATGCAGTGCTTGATATTGGCGGGGGCGTGCTGATTGAGAATAACAATCAGCTTCACCAAATCAGTTTTCTTCCAAAACTCCGTTCGATCGGCGGTGCACTTGAATTGAAAGGCAATATTGAGGAGACCGAATGGAACAGCTTAAAGATGGTGAAAGGCAGCATCCGGCTCCAGTCCACAAACCCGGTATTTGATTGCAATAAGTGGGTCAATGGCCCCATTAGGAATACTTTGCGGGGTGGAGAAATCGAGTGTGCGGTCACCAGCGTTGAAAACCATTCCACTTCTTCTTCTTCTGGAACTCAGAATGCCGAGCACTCCTCTCAGAGCGCACGCAAGAAACTCTGCCATAGGCTTTTTGCAATTTTCATTATTGTTATGTCGTTGAGTTTTTAGCTAGTTACCTTTTCTTTCGCTATACAATCCGTGGCTTTGAATATATGCATCGATATCCAGTAGTAAAGGTAAATTTTGAGGCGCAACATCGCTCTGGTATGCCGCACGAACACCCGACGAGCTAATACTACCCACCGTGTCTCTGGATTCAGCCAATGTTTGCATGTAGATATTTTTAGCCCATTGCCGGGGGATTTGAGGGTACTTTCCACTGGCTATATCTTGAATATACTGTTGTTGCTTGGCAAATTGAGCACTGCTTTCAGCTCTTGTAAGGCAAAATAAATCGGTATTTGCCATAAACTCATTAAGTGAATCTTCCAAACTTGCTGGTACATAATACTTGGGATCTAGCACGCGTATAAGCGTATCAAACCCAAGCAAAAAAGTCAATCTAGCCTGCAGATTCACCCACAGACAATCCCCACGTGAAAAGTTCAGAATGGCAAGAGATTTTTCGGCAAATTTAGCATGCGTGGTGAGCCCAATACTTACAGCAATATCGGGAGTTTCCAAAGATTTAGCCATCATTTGCATCATCTGTAATCTGTGCTCAAACAGGGCTGGCACAGGCACAACCTTGTCGGCATTTTTCACTGCTAAAAGTAGTAAGAGCATTTTCAGTGGGCCTGCATTTGCATTTCCGTCTTTGGAATCGTGGAAATCATGGTCAATTGCCTCTTTTGCTAGTGTCAGATGCGCCAAATGCGGGGGATTGAATGATGAATCGAGAATGAGAATTCTCGACACGGCCAGCACTGGCACTGATGATTTATACACCACCGCAAAGTCTTTTCCGGACTTGAGAAAAGTTTCCAAAACCAGTTTGTAATTCATTATGTGGTAAATAATTTGAACTCTCTCGAATCAATATGTATTAGTGGAGGGAGCTCAGATAGGAAGTTTTGGCTGAGAGCTCTCACTCGCTTTATTAGGTAGTGCACACACCAACTCGTAAGGCTTCCAGACCCAAGACCAGACACCAGAGACCACAGACAACAGATCAAGAATACAATAATTTGGAATTTCCAGTATCAAGTGATTTTCGTTTCAGTAAAAAGTCTCTAGTTTTAATGTAAGGAAAACGATATCTTAGGTAATGTTGCTTCTCTTTCTGAAGTTTTTGTCAACTATCGACTCGTGATTAGGGCAACTGGGGGCTATTTACTGCGTGGAAACTAATGTATAGGTTGTTCATGATGTATCAGAGGAGCAAGAAATAAGTCATGCAGGCAAAATTTCCATTTTGTTACAAACAAGCTTTACCTTTCTAAAATCTTGAGTACAGTTATATTCTTTCTTAGTTGTAGAGTCAAGCTGCGGAAACGGGCATTACTTCGCGCGAGACACTTGAGTATGCCCGCAATTTATAGTGTTGAAGAACAGACCTACGATAAGTTAAAATTTTCTTCACTGTTTATTATTCCCATCTCCCTGTGAAGGAGAACATTTTGAAACAGGATAATGAAGAATATTAGATCAACGAAAAACCACGGTCAGCAACACCTTTGCCAAAATAAAGTGAAAGAAAAAAGAGAAGAAGTAAAAAACATCGCTTATAAGATTCTAGGCATGCATGAGCCTGCCCAACTCGCAATTTTCCGTCACACAGCGACGTTGCCAGCAAGGATTTTCTTCGAGAAGTGTTTTTCTTTTTATTACCTTTTGGCTAGGAAGTTCCACAAATAACAATTTATGTTTTCATTTTAGCCGTAACTAAAAGGACAACTTTCCTTCTTTTCTTCCCCTTTGTAGGTTTGAAACAAAAGTCGAGCAATAAAACAATTAAAAGTAAGGGCGAGGCGTGCCGAATATATGTTTTCTGTCACCCAATCACAGTAGGCGTGCAAGCAGCAATTATCACGAGGTACATAAGCGAGCCAGTGCAAAGAAGGCGATACGAGCCCATGTGAGATTCCGCCTCGTTAAAGCAATTTGCAAGTGATTAGATGTTTATTTTTAGAATGAGTGTTACTGGAAAACTACACGATGTGAAAAATTCACACGAATCTCTTTAATAAATGTTGATTCACTATTTATTATAACTTTGAGCTAGTTAGTAACTTAGTGCTTCAAAACAGTGACTTTGAATTCCGTGCGCGCAGGCAGAAGCGAGTGCCCTATTCTTTTTTTGCTCGCTTAGAACTCGTCTTTAGAGAGGTCAGTCACATGAACCAACTCGACGTCGAAAACTGGATTTAGTTAGTAAAAAGAAATTGCTGAAATAATGACCAGGGTAGAGACAAAATGCTATGCCAAAAATGAGATCGGTAGAATGGTAAAAAAACAAAAAAAAAACACTTTCCGGCATATCATAAAACTGAACACGTGGCCAGACGTAGATGAGAGGGTCGCAAGAAAGTGATTAAAAAAAGAAAAAACAAAAAATTGTTATACATACTGAGGTCGGAGTTTGGTGGGATAGGACCGATACCGGCAGAGCCATAAGCCAAGTCGGAAGGAATCGTCAAGATTCTCTTTTCACCAACACACATGCCGAGGATACCTTGGTCCCAACCAGCAATGACTCTTTTGGCACCCAATTGGAAAGTGATTGGAGCATCTCTTGGAATGGACGAGTCAAAAACCGTGCCGTCAGTCAACTTTCCGGTGTAGTGAACAGACACATCGTTTCCGTTTTCGGCTTTTTGCTTACAGTTAGCAACTGGTTGAGTCACCTCTGTTTAGTTAGTATATAATCAACGTCACTGGTGAATGGAATATGGGGATTTAGAAATTACTTACCGATACCGACAGTAGAGGCCATGACGGCATTAGTGGCAGCGAGAAGAGCAACAGCTTTGACAAGAACACTTTGCAACATTTTTGTTTACTATGGGAAGAAGAGAAAAGAAGGAAGCAGGAAAAAGGTTATTGGATATCGCCTAAGCTTTATATCAACTCGTGGAATGCGCTCTCTGTGACACCTGGTGCAGGACAAATCGCGTCCACACAGGCAATTTACGATGCACAGAAGTCGCGAATACAGGAGCGCGAGATGTCATGCATTCTACCGCAGTTGATGATTCATAAAATTTTCTATTATACAAGCTAATATACCGGTGAAGCGAGATCCCATCTAGGCGGATCTCGATAAAAAAAATAATCAGCCACATCATTAACCCCATGATTGTGGCATACCCAAACTAATAAAACAATTGTGAAAATAATCTCGTTAACTTCATTTCTTTAATGCTTGTTGTTAACCTCTCCTGTCTGATACACCATCTCTAATTCGCAAACATTCTACCATCTTCTAACTCGTCAATGGTAGTTTCAACAACGTCGTCGTCATCGTCGTCCTCCACGAGCTCGATGGTAGCATACTTGATCATATCCCACCTCTTCCAAAATGCAAAAGCATCTTCATGATCGTCAGAGTCAACCAAGTCTTGCAAGAAATACTTAGCTTTAGTGAGACGGTCCTTCAAAGCTTGCAATTGGCACGAAGATGGGTCACCGCCACTGGAAGTCAGCCCAGCAGAAGCGAATTGCACCGATGGGCCCATGATGGATGGCTTTCTCAGGATAATTGGCTTGAACACTTGCTTGTGTTCAAAATCCGTATCGTAATCAGTCAAATCCGTCGTGGCACCGCAGTCATCCTCATCGTCAGTGAACGCTGACCCTGGGGCGCTGTCGCCATATGCCTTATCTTCAATATGGGCAGCAGCATCGCAGTATCGAGCCCAAGCCTCATCAATCGCACCAACAAGATACTCAAAGCATCTAGACCTAGAGTTTTTGTCTGATACAGGCATTGATTTTTTGGCGCTGCTCACCGACGAGGTGCTGTCAGAGATGTGGAAAAAGTTACCAGAGGAAGTTGACCGGTCCAACATCTGTATGTTTCCGTTAAAGTTGTTGACGAAAACAGATGTGTTACACGGAGAACTAAGCAATTTGCAGTCCAAATTGTCATCGTTATTGGACCCAGAGGAAGTACGCTTAAGTGGCTCAAAATCGTCATCGTCATCATCGCTGTATTGAGAGACAGCCTTAGATAACTTATCGCTCAAGGAAAATGAGACTCTACTGGAAGCTCTTCTTTTGGCTCTAATTTGATCGGCAATGTAGCAAGACTGTTGGTCTTCATCGTCAGAAACAGAGTCCGATGAAGACGAATAACACGTATCGGCAGCAAGTTTTTCAAAACAGGCTTGAGGCAAACGTTTGTTTGCAACAACGTTCATGTCAATTTTCGACAAGCATGCTCTCTTCACTGCAGGATTGCTACGCTGCGACAGTTGAATGAAGTCGCAGGTGCGTTTGCAGGCGGGAGGAAATGCTTGAGAACACAAGGCCATGTTGCAGTTGACAAAATTGAAAAACTAAAAAAAAAATGCGACGTCACGTGAGGAATTGGCACAAGAAAAAAATCCTATCCAAACGTTTGGATGGGATGTGCGGAAAGTGCGAAATAAGGGTGAAAGATCCGAACCAGCCAATCAAGGGGTCAGAAATTGTTTGTACACAGGAAAGTGACAAAGGTGGCGCTGGCAGAGAACAAAAAAGTTCAACCAAGCAAAAATCAATAAGGCAAGCTGTTTAGAGAGTGCTCTTAAAAGATTCGAAGTAAAAAAACAAAACCTGAGTTCCTGCGGTATTCACGAGCTTTGACAATCACACACCGAGTACTTTTTCGACAGATGTAAAATGTCGATATTCGATGGTGAACAAAAATTGTGTACTTTTTTGTGCGAGGACAAAAAGTTTGTGTAGGAAAAAAAGCCTCAGAATTTGAGTGACGAAAATAAAAAAAAAAAAAGTGGTACGCCGTAACAAAAAAATAAAAAAAAAGTGCGCGTTGCGACATGTTGCGCTGCTGGGTTGTATATTTATTCGAAGCCAATGGTAGTTTTTAGGGACTGGTATGCAGGTGATACGGCATAATATGCGCGCTCGATTGTCCTCTGATTGGCTGGCTATGTTTGCTCGCGCCGGGTAACCACTGTGCGAAACGCGGGTGAGGCGATTATATGCCGCACTAGTTCTCAATGGGGAATTTTTGCCTCAGAAGAAACGTGCTAACAGATACCCCTATTTTTTATTGAGGGCAGTAGAAAAATATGACATTTGTGGTAACATGGTAAATTTAAAAGAAATTTTTTTACACTTTGTGTATTTTTTGAAAGTCAAGATTCCGGTCACCTGTTCAACTTGCGTCTGTGGAGTATTACCACGTCAAATGTGTAGGTCTATAAACTTGTTACGTGGCCTGATCTTGCATGAAGTCGACTGCGGTAGAACTGTACGAAAAGGCGAATACTGCACCGGGCAAAAAAATGTTGCCCGCCCTCAACTCTAGATTGGAGTTGATTGCTGTGCCCCTATTCTGCGAAAATGCTAATTTTAAATGGATGTCAGGGGGTGATTGATAAGGTTAGTTACTCTGTGAAGCGACATTCCCCAGCCAGCGACATTAATTGCAACGCTCAGTCATTCAACTCATATCCCTGATTCTATTAATAAGTTAAAAAAAGAAACTGGGTAAAGGATTTTCGGTACGAGTTTACTGAGAGGAAAGTCTTGTACAACTCCATTTTATCATTGTTCAGTTTGGATAATCTGTGAAGGATAATCTGTGTAAGCGTAATTTTAGAACCTCAAAACCCAAACTGACGTAAGCGATGAATATCTTTGGTGATACTTAAAAATTCATGTATTTGACATGCTGAAATCATTAAAATTGCAATGAGTCTACGTGAAATTTGTCGTTGCATTCTCCGAACCAATAGTTATGCAATTAACACTTTAAGATACGGATTTCTGTCTTTAAAATGTTTCGAAGCGGCTTCGAAGAACGACACACCTTCAGTATAGGAATCTCTTAAGGTGTACGATCTCGGACATTATATTTAATAAATCTGGGAGATATACTGCTCTTTCATTTTTCAAATCTCTCAAAACGGTGAGTAGGGAATGGAAGTATGCTTCGATGAAAAACTACGGTGATTCGTTTGTTTTTTGGTAAATTTGATAGTTCCAGAAGTCTTTTATTGAGCGATTTTTCTTTGTTTGTATTAGTCGATATCATTGCCAAAACAAGTCAAATGAGTCCTCAAGCGGACACCGGGCCCGTTTGATAGATCTGTATTTAAATTTGGACTAAAGCCCAAAACTCATATTATAAGTGTTTATTTGAGGTTTTTTTGAACTCATTTTGAACTCACCTTGAATTGAAAACACACCATTTCTACCATCTATGAAATCAGCCAGTGGTTTCGGTCAGAGTGTGTGAATCTGCGCTATTTGGCCGCAGTGTTTGAGTATTCAATTTTTCTTCAACAGATTCTAAAACACGAACAAGCATTGTAAGAAGTCTGCTGAAGTTCTTGTTATTCACCAACACGATATCGTTCTCCTTGAATTTGGTGTACAAGAGTTTTGTGATGGGTAAGAAAAAGCGCAAGCCCATAAACGAAAGCCGGACAGCCACAAGTGCAAGAAGCTCGAGTTTTTCAGCCATGGAAGTATCTTCCAGAACTGAAGAACCACGAGTGAAATGGACTATATCGTCTGGGTTTGCCTGCATGCCCAAATCCACCATTAATTGCCTCAATAATGTGACTTTTGCATCATAATCAAGCTGGTCAAGCAATTCGGTGGTTTCCAATTTCAATGCTGACAGCTCGTATTCCGCCATTAATCTCTGCGTGTGACTTTCACTACGGATAAAAGGCACTAACGCATACACAGAATCTTGTGCCTTTGATGCTAGCAGCACTACTTTTTGCGCAGCTTCTTCGCCACTTCGTGCCATAGCTAGTTCCACTACTAATCTGCGCCAGCTGGGTTCATGCTGTTGCTGCTGTTGTATGACCTCTTTTAAATTCTTATCAATGAGCAGCGTGAATTCATCATGTTGTTCGGTTAAATACAGTTCCACGCGTGCTTGACGTAGATTTTGCGAGTCCATATCTCTTAATGTGTTTTCGCCATCATCCCCATCATAATCACCATTAACATCAATATTACTATCACCATCAACAAGCCCCTGCCCGGCATCCCCAGGAGAATCTAGCCCCAGGCCCAGTTTGGGTAAAAGTGGGCTGAGAGGAGTATCCAAAATACGCTTTTCAAGTATCCGCATGCGTATTTTCTGTGAAGGCGTCGCAAGCGGACGCACTTCATCGGGCGATATCTCGATCTCCGTAATTTCGGAACTTTCATAGCCCATCAACAGTTTTAGCCGTTCAGGGAGCCGATCCGAGTATGGTACTTGGTGCACGAGAGCACGAATAGTGGCACGCACAACCATTGTATATTAGAGAAGCTGTATGATTGTTGGTGGTATTGATAATAAGCCTGTTTTCTTTCTTTTTTTTTTTTTTTCTCTTCCTTCTTTCTTTTTTCTTTCTTTTCTCGCCTTCTTAATCTTTAGAGAAAAGAAAGCAAGTTTTGATAGCTATATTGGCTATCCAAATGTGAAATAAATAAAGACTGGTGAACCGAGGATCAGAAGCGATGGGGGAGCCTTAAAGTATGGGGTGGCCCAAATATGTGTGAGACGCACTTAATTAGCGTGCGCATCATGACGGTTTCAGGACCGCAGCAAGGTTGAGGCCTAATTGATATATCCACTATGTGAAACGAGGTTTGAATGTTGAAGATTGAGTACAGTACGAGATGAAACATTTTTTTCTCTCTATTTTTTTTAAGAACAATTTAAATGATCTTTTACTTCTTTAATACAGCTTGAAAGACCACTGATCATGTTGTATTTGTTCAATGGTGGTTCACGTGACTTCTGAAATTCCGGGGCGAAGTTCTTGCGCATCATCTTTGGTTATGGAGCTCGGGCCAACGCTGGCCTTGCGTTCATGTACATTGCTATTTTGCTGGAAATGATTTCTGGGGAAGTGTAAAAAAGCAAAAAAAAAAAAAAGGCCAGTAAAAAGCCTCATCATTTCTTTTTTCCGCAAAAATAAGCAAAGCACTGAAAATAAAGTGAAATAAGAAGAAACACTACCCGATCAATATAGTCAAACATGTCGTCGTTTGTCATTAAGTGGCTCACAAACAGGTTTCTTAAAGATAACCAATTTACAAAGTTTGGAGTCGAAGACCCATACTATGAATATGTAGTAGTGGGCAAGGATCGTCACGGGAAACCCAAGCATAAGAAAACTAAACGCCGGATCCCACAAGGAATTAGTGACAATGATACCAAAGTATTGCTTGCCGTGAAAAAACAGGCATTTCGGTATGACATGTGGTTTACGTTTCTTGGCTTGAGGTTTGGTCTTTCCAATATAGTGGGCTTCATTCCAATTGTTGGTGCTTTTATTCTGAATTTCTGGTCTCTATCACTTTTTTGGAAGGCCAGGTCTTTGGACGATGGTCTTCCTTTGGATATTCAGCTTATCTTCATCTTCAATATATTAGTGGACTTTCTTCTTTCACTCATTCCAATTGTCGGAGATATCATTGAAATTGGATACAAGGCCAATCTGCGCAACTTCCTTCTTCTCGAGAAACATTTGTTTCGTATTGGCCAGAGAAACTTGGGCTTGATTTCGGAAGACGAAGTGAGACCAGGCTTTATAAATGATAAAGTGCAACCATATGTGGAAGAAACAATTGTCCCAGGGGCAGCTAAAGCAGG
>JAJMCO010000144.1:0-31878 GCA_030573015.1 Metschnikowia peoriensis | reverse complement strand
AAAAAAAAAAAAAAAAAAAAAAAAAAAAAAAAAAAAAAAAAAAAAAAAAACAGATTCAGGATGAAACGAGTTTAAACCTATTTATCAAAATCGCAAAACATTAGAAGACAGAAAATTGTAAAGCTTTCACATAAGGACGGTAACACAGGTATACTCTCCGAGTTCCTCGCTCATCGTTTAGATCTTAATTGCTGCTTGTCAGAGGGTGCCTGAAAAAAGTAATCTGGCATGAAGGCCTTTGACTCGGAGCTGGGAAATGCCGTCGACGAAGTATTTCTAACACTGAGGACTCTACTAGTACCATCAGAATACTCTTTCATTTTAGCTTCAAAATTTGTGCTCTCATGAAGCTCATTTATCTTGGCAAACTTTTCCGCCATCTCGTGAATTCTTTTTTTTCTGGTAGACAATTGAGAACTCAAGGTTGAGCCCCCCGTTCCGACAGCGGATGGCGTCGACACCGGTGTGTTAATCGAGGGCATATGTTGTTGCAAGCCACTATTCTGGGAGAATAAAGTCAAGGACGTCAAGCGATTTCTGAGGGTTGTGTAAGTAGATGACTGGGGCAAAATCATAAGGATACCATACAAAGTCTTGTATAAGTATGGATGCTTCTCTGGCTCCAAGAGTTGAAGCCTCAATTTAAGAAATATGTGGGATTCCAACAATTGGACTAAAACATCTAGTTGAGCAAGTAACTGGAAAGTCACCTCCAGCTCAGCCAAGCTTTTGATAATTAGATATGCCAACTCATAATTAGATGTGAGTAAACAAAGGGACAATACACTAGGAGTATTGTGACACCAGCTTTTGAAAAGTGTCGAGAAGAGAGCCCAATCCTCAGATTTGCAAATATCAAGACTCTTTAGTTTTTTTCTAAAGCTTTGTAGTTCAGTAGTAGTGAGTAAAATGTTGTTGAAAGTCACAACGATGCTGCTCAAAAATTCAAGATTGGAATTTTCGTAGGAAACCAAAACTTCAGACAAGGACTCAAAAATGCGTTCTGAACTTATAGAGACACACAATCTCCGGATAATGAATTCAACTTTGCTTCTTGATAGCAAAGCTTGACCACTACTGGTTGCAGAATTTTGGTACACGAGAGCAGACCTCCCTGTTTCTGGACCATCGGTCTCGAAAAAAGATACCAAATTGACCATGAAATCTTTGAAGAATGCCAGGTTATCATCAGAAATCTGAGCTGCAAGCTTCAAAACTTTTGATATGACATCATTACTTGCATCAACAGACGACCTCAATAAAGCCGTTAAGTCTAAATTAAATTGTCTTTTTGGAGGCTTTTCATCATTGTTGACAGACTCTTGGGGAAAGAAGCTCGATCTGTAGTTAGAGTACAAAAATGTCAACCACTCCAAGCTTGTCAATCTAGCTAGCTCATTGACCGACAGCAAACACTCATTCATCACCACATGTATTGTTTTCAACAAGTACAATTCCAAAAATTCGTCGTAAGATTCTTTGTTTAAGCCTTGAACAGTGCTCTCACTTACTTCGGTTATTTGGGAGTCATCTTTGAGGAAAGAAGCTATTATTTCGGAGTCTTCAGATTGACTGGCATGCAAGCGAATCAAGTATGTTCTCAAAGAATCACCAAAATTGAGAAATTGATTTCTCAATTCGATGTCATTGTGGTCATCTGTAAAGGCAACATTTTGCATTATGATGGAGACACAGTCCGGGAGATACTTGGAAAAACTTGTAGGGCTAATTAAGATGATTTCCTGTAGCCATTTTAAAGCAATCGACTGAATTTCCAAGTAGACTTCGTGACTCTCACCAGCAAGATCATTAGCTTTGAACTCTTGAGCATTTGCACTGATACTTCTTGGCCTCAAGAAAGATATCAAGATTTCAATTATACGTGGATGGTCGATAAAAATGTCTTGACCATTTACAAATGCTGCACTGTCGTCAGAATCCTCACTGAGTTTTGACGCTTTGTTGATATCTGTCGGCTGCTTTGATTCTGGTCTTCTAATTATAGTCGTTGAGCTCGATTTAATGGAGTTATTGTCAGAATCAGCAGGCGGTCCTTTTTCAAGGGACAATTTGTATATTTCCTCTCCTAAGGGTTCTGAATCTGGATCAGAATTTTGTTTGGAATTTTCAGGTCGTTGCTGTTTCTCAATTTCTTCCTCAATTCGCCGTCTTCTATCTTTGATGATTTGCACTTTCTTAACCTCGTATTTCACCTTATAGATTGCCTTAATTTCCTTTAAGAAAATATTGAGCAAGTTCTGGGTTTCAATGCGAACATCAGACGGGCAACCATTCATCAAGAACCGAAAAAGAGGCTTGAGAAAGTTAGGGAGAAATGTGATAAGCTCTGAAGATGGGATATCATCAAAAAGTTCGAGCCAGCTCAACAAAAACTTCTTGGCAAACGGCTCGATGGTGTACATCCGTTCGAGGAGCGTAGGAATGAAGCGTGGTAACAGAAACGCTTTCAGTGGGTCTTGAATATTGTTCACTTGCACAGAAAGGCCATCAGGGGTAATAATGTGCGACTGGATTTCGTGGCTTTCTTCATTCTGTTGGTGCAATATTGAAACATAACTAGTCGACTTTGCACTAACGATATCTTTAATCAAGCGGTCCAAAATATCTGCAGCATTCTTCACTGAAGACTCTGTATCTGTGACCAAGATACATAATATGTCGAATACTTCATTGAAGTACAATAAGATCTCACCACGTGCCACCTTGGCAATATTATACAAAGATTCACAAGCATAGTAGCGCACACGAGCATCAGTATCTCTAAAGACAGCAAAAATGGGTTGCACAATATTCTCGAGAAAGTACGCGATTGCCAACAGCCCAAGTGCAACCGACACACTTCCAAGAGCCGTGATCGCACCCATTTTACCAGAGGTCGAACCACTATTCGCCAAGTCCGTGAGCTCAGCTATGATTCTATATATCAGGGGACTATCATTTCTCGCCAACGCAGCTTTGGTGAGACCTTCGATCTGAAAAGCAGTCGCCTTTCTTTTTTCATAAATATGATTCAGAAGATCCTTCACGAGTGCCGCGTCTAAAATCCTCGGTTCACTCATGTGTAATGGGGTGCCTTTTTTATGGAGGGTAAGTTGGTAGGATTTGTGTAAGCTGGGGGTTTGGAGCAAAGGCTTTTTTAAATTTCCTTTTCTTTCCTTTTATTTCTACCCACGAAGTACTTCAATTTGCGTGCTGTGATTTTGTTCACAATCTTCCTGGTGGTGTTGTGATTGGCGAAAGTATGAGTGTTGGATTGTGCGTAGTATCTCACAACACGGAGCGCGCGATAATATTTGGATTAACAATATTCTCGCGGGCCTCGTGTCGTGAAAACCACCTCTACTTAAATTCTCTAGTTACTTGGTAGTCCACTAATGGAGTCAACATCAACCGAGGAAATTTTCGCGAGATCAGATATCGAGTCAAAAAATATTTGTGACCGGACCATTTTGTATGGTACGAGTCGACTTTTTGAATCGAGTAAAGAGGAAACTTTTTTTTTGAAAATTTGGCTTCTCAAAATCAACTCATTATAGACGAGTTAAACTGTCCAGAGTCATAAATCTTCATTTTATTTGTATAACAGATACGAACACCCCCGTTTTTCACTGACATGTTGATACATGGCATTGTGCGTGTTTTGTGGCAAGCGTGAGTGCTTGGAAGACGCGACGCGATTCGGGATGCGAATAAAATCATTTCTCTTCGGACAAAGACCACTGCTCATTTAACAAAGGAGGCATCTTTCACCTGACTAGGGCTCATTTAGTTTCAGTCTTTTTCAAGTAGTCAATCCCTTAATAACTGAAAGTTACATCAATAATGCCCAGGTCAATGGTCGTTGGGCTTCCTCGTGATGTCTCGACATTGGCACAGCGTGAGCGGCTTCAACTTTACAAGCAACATCCTCAAAAAAAGCTCGTGCAGATTCGACATCATTTTATGGACAAGGAAAGTCTCACACTCTCTGTAAGTGCCATCTCAAAAGTTATTAAGAAAAAACACCCACCGAAAATTCCTCCAGGTAGAAAGAGAGAGAAAGTTGAAAGCACTCGTCAAAGGACAGTCACAGATTTTTTTCAAACACTGGCCCGTGAATCCAAGAAGTATATATCCTATTAATTAGATCCTATTAACTAGATCAATAATTAGATCAAAAATTAGATCATAATTATGATCATCCGTCAAAAGTGGTCACGTGTCGGGATGTATGCAAGTAATTCTTCAAACACAGTACATCACCGATTCAATTAAGTTAAAAGAGGCATCGAGTCAACTTATGTTTTCGAAGGACAGTTTCCACCATCAATGAATTACGATTTTGAAATCTACGTGTTTTTTTTTTTTTTTTTTTTTTTTGTACGTAATCATAAACGTGATCTCTCCCATTCAATTTCATTTAAAAGCTTATATAATATTCAAAGTCAAGTTCTGTAGTTCAGTAGGGAAGTGTCAGATTTATAACTAAGGTTAGCGTAAGTATTTCTTAATCTGCATTGAATTAACGGTGGTCTATAAACATTAAGAATTCGTCAGAGAGAAAAAAAAAAAAAAAAGAAAGAAGGATAAAACACGTAGGGAAGAAATAGGCTTCAAACGTCGACTTTTCTCCGCTTGTCTTTATGTTCCTTAGACCACTCCTCAGCATAAAAATGATCATCTTCCTGCTCTTCGGATCCATTTTGACTGTCAACATCAAGTTGCTCATAGTCATAATCATCGGAAGAAGCCTGTTCATCACCACTTGAGCTCTTATGATCAGAGTCCGAGGTCGAGGGGCCGATGTCTGGAATGTTCGACAAATGATGGTGCCATGCTACGGTTCCAAACGACTCTTCATTTGCTTTATCGGGTAAAATTCTTTGCAACGTTTGAAGATCTTCTTCGCCAGCGAAATCCTTAATCTCAGGTAATTGCACGTTGAACTTGATGTAAAGGTCTCCACGCTTGTATGTGTTGAAATCCTTGTTTGGACGAGATCCAGCATTTTGAAAGAATTTGCCGTCATTAATTGAGTTATTGATAGGCATACCGAGTCCTTTAACAATTTTGGGAGTTCCCAGATTTATAGTTCCTAAAACCTCGCCTGTGTTGATCAAAGGATGCACTGAATCGTTCAACTGTTTCTTACCATGAACATTCACATAGAGTATCACATCCTCGCCAGTTCGAGGAAAGTCCAGTATGACCACTTTACCACCTAGTAGAGCAGTTTTCAAGTCTATATCATGCTCCATGAAGAGATCATTTTGCTGTCTGGTAAGGAAAGGATGGGGCTCCTCGACCAAATGTATTATGACCTCCCCGGGAATGATATTTCGACCTTCATCAGCCAGTTTAACAAGAATGCATTTGTCTCCACCATGAGAGCCTGGTGGGATAGTAACTTTCAAGAGTTTTGTCTCCATTTTGTAGCCCTTATCACAACGTTTACACAAATCTGCGGGTTTGCAATAAATTCCTGTACCTCTACAGGAAGTGCAATCACGAGTTTCTTGAAACTGCGAAAATTGGTTTGTGACTTGTATAACCACTCTTCCAATTCCTTCGCAAGTCATACAAGTCTTTGGATTGAGACAACCCATGCCATTACACAGGGAACACTTGGTCATCCTTGGAAGCAGAAACTTCGCTTGTTTGCCATGGTACAAGTCTCCCAAAGAAACTTTAAAGTTATGATGGATGCTGGAGCCTTTCCTAAACTTGTTCAGCTTTTTGCTGGACAAATCTGGGCGTACTGTCCTTGATGACCCTGCGGGGTTAACACCAGGTCCATGAGAAGCGAAATCCATACCATACTGAAAGGGCTGACCAAACTGTTGGGCAAATGGCCCACCAGAACCAAAAGCGGAGGACACATCATTGAAAAACTGAGAAAAAATTGCCTGTTCAAATCCAAAAGCTGGGGTTTGACTCTGTGGATTGGGATCGAACCCTCTAGCTGGCTGCTGCTGTTCAGCTTCCGCCAAAGACCCATCAAGGCCCTTCGTTCCGTAAATATCATATATCTCACGCTGGTGTGGGTCCTTTAAGATCTCGTAGGCGCGGGAAAGATCCTTGAACTTTTCGGTAAACTCCGGATTGTGGTTTGTCTTATCAGGGTGATATTTGAGTGCCAATTTTTTATAGGACTTTGCAATTTGATCGACTGTAGCAGTTACAGGAACCAGTAGTAGATCATATAGCTGTGTTTCGTAGACCATTGTAAGTTACTAAAACATGGGATTTTCGATTCAATGAATGGTGTGCGGTGTATTATAAGTAATTTCTATCTGCCTATGACGTTAAGGGATAGCTGATACCTTTTAATTGAAGTTTATTGAGAAAGTTTCTTGATGTGGATAAATCTTGTAGCAAAAAGAAAATAAATAAAATGAAAGTAAGCTTTTCAGGGAGTGAAAGGAGAATATGTTGTTGCGGATTTGATGCTTATGCTACTCATCTGAGACCGTGAATTAGATGTAGGCTATGGAATTCGAAATCCTTCTTTACGCTGTAGGGCGTGCATACGGCAAAGCGCGCGGACGGGACGCGTAAAAGATTCCACTTGTGGAATTCGGGCACGTGACGAGATAAGCAATTCCGCGCCTGACCTGTTGCAGCTTAAACTTGTGGCGTCATTGTTAATTATTTCTAGATATGAACCCCCTCATGAGAGAAATAAAAGTGGGTACCAGAAGTAGAATAGGATGCACAACTACATGGGACCCAATAACTCATCTCTGAAGTGCCGCTTGTAATTGGCCCTTCTTGGCTTGGTTTTTCTCTCGTGCAAATTCTTCGCCTTTACCTCAAGTTTCTTCATCTCTTTCTCTTGCCTCGTAACCTGGAAATCAGTGAGACCTGGGGCAAACCTACGGTCCACCAATGCTACTGTTTTTTCAGACTCGGGCCATTCTCTAGCTACTGGAAGGTTTTGCCTGCTTTGTCTTACCATAGCCCTATGCCCAATTCTTGATCCATTCGGTAGCACAGCATCAGATACCTCTTCAGAAACTTCATCCATATACTCGACGGTGTCATTTTCTGAACTTATCGAGGTTGGACCAAATGCAACGGTCTTCTTTTTTCTCTTCACCCCATCAATCTTGACAGGCTCACGATCTTCCGAATTAAAGTTGTAAAACTCAGAGATGACTTCCTTTTCATCTTTGGTTTCATATGGGATTCTACAATGTCCCTTTGACGTGAGATGCTGTCTAATACTCTCCAAGTTCTTACCTTCGAAACCGCAGACAAGACATTCGTGATCAGTGGTGACAATCTCATTGATAAAAGTGAGAAGTCCATCGAGATCAATAAGAAATGATCTCTCAGGGATGTAAAGACCGTGCCTATTGGACATATGCTTGATATTTTGCTCGACCTCATGATTGTTTTTTCCACAGTAGAAACAACAGTGATTGGGGAAGATCAAGGTCGCTTCTTCATCGTAGAAATCATCTTCCATATCTGTATCTGAGCTTTCTTCATCGCTATCATGCAAATGACTCCACTCGCTTCCATCAGAATAGTTAATTTCGGATGCGGTGTCAATTACAGAGTCCACTTCTGACACATCCGTTGCCTCTCCTAAAGAAAACTCAGAGTATTCGGATGCTACAGAGACAACAGAAGGAGCAGGACTTTGTGATCTCAGTATGAGCCCTGGAACATCTTCACCAGTTACACGCCCCCGAATTTGATCACGAGCCAACTGTTTCAAATCTTTTTTGGTCAACTGTCTCTCACCCTTACCGGACCTTCTGCGGTGGTTTATATGAAATCCCAACTCGTCCTCATCGTTCTGTCCGGGGTCGTCGCTTTTTTGAGATGCCAATACCTTTTCAGCAAACATCTCAGACAGAATCCCGGGTAAATCAGCCACTCTTCTTTTTAAATTATACCTGTGCCATTCCGTCTTCATATGCTGCCGCTGCACCTCGGCTGACAGAAACCGGATACCGCAAGTATTGCAAGTAAATCCCGCAGTTGTTGGGTTGGATCCTTGTGGTAAAAAGTTCATTATTATCTGCGTTAAAAAAAAAAAAAACGCAAAGAAGGTTAAAACGATAAAGACAGCGAAAAATAAAAGTCTGAAAAGCAGCCCTCAGCTCAACAGTTTAATGCGCGTGCGATCGCCACCGCGGGGAAGACATAGTTTAGTAATATTCCGATGCCTTTTTGTAAGCAACGTTTTACTTCACAATTAATCAGCCACATTATTCAATCAAAGAGTGGCACGCTACACGTAGTAATTTCTATAGATTTGATTATATTACCTTAATTTTTTAATAGGCCAATACTACTTCGGAATACAGGTGTTAGTTTCTTGACTTGATGATTGATGATTTTCTGCAGGCTAGCATTTTTACAATCTCATGACTAAACATCGCAACAATTTACCTCCATGCCAAATTGAAAACGACGTTCGGAATTCCTCGATGTCTTGTTGCAAACCTAATATATGCAAATTTGAATAAAGAAGGCAATTTATTAATCTGTTAAAAGTAAAATCAAATTCCTGCCATTCTATAAACCTTAAATTCTCTATAGTACATTGTCTATTATGCTCATCGCACCTACTGATTCCACAAGTAAGAAGGCCCTGGCCAAATACGTCTGTAGAGCGCCATTCCAATGACATCCTGGGCACTGAGCCTGCCATCGAAAGTGGACTTGAAGTATCCGTGCGTACCCAAGCTCTCCTTGATGAAACCAGTTCTGCCACTCTTCGTGAACAACGGCACAGCCTTGAACCACTCGATATCTTCGGAGTTGAAGAACATGTATCTGACAGTAATAAGCTTCTTGTGGATCTTGACTGCGTGTCCTGTCAAAACAACTCTCTCGGCCATGACTCTGGTATGGTCGCAGTTCAAGAACGTACCTTGACCCACAAGCTCCAATGAGCCATCAGTTTTTTGCTTGAAAAAGATAGCAGGGGCATTATAGAAAAGAACTGGAGCGATTGCTGTGGCAATGCAAGTGTCTCCAGCGTGAGCAAATCTTTGGAATTTGTGTACGTTGTTGGCATTGTTAGAGCCTTGACTAAATGTGGGTGTGATGACTTGACGTCTGAAACCATACTGGACAATGATGGTCTCACCGGAAGGCAAAGGCTTTTCGTAGTCTTCCCATGTCTCGAATGAAAAGTTGGCCACTGAAAGTTTATGCTCATGAGGCAAGAGCGAGTAGATAATAAACGGCTTTTGACTGATCAGAACATCGTCCAAGATGTACTTGGGGGCTCTGATGTAGAGACGAACTTTAGTACCAATAAGCACCTGTGCCTCTTTAGCAGCATCCTTCTGCAATTTGTTCTTCGTGGCCTTGAAGCTCTTGATCTGAAGCAATCTGCTGTACAAGCTGGGGCGCTGAGAGTCATGCTCATCCCAGTCCCAATCACACGTACCCAACGATTTGATACCTCTATATTCACGAAGGGTTTCACGAGCAAGTTCCTTAGGATCCAATTCGATCTCATCAGGGAATTCTCTGTCCTCACTCTCCAACTTTCTGAACTGTCTCAACTGCTCCTCTTCCTCTTCAGGAGATAAATCCATGAAGTGCTCTGATTGCAAGTCTCCAGCCTCCGTTGGCTCGTACTCAGTTGCTGCGGTGCCCTGCTCGATTTCCATATCATCATTTACATCTTGGTCCATGCCATCGATATCGGCTTCTTCGTCATCATCATCATCAAGATCGGAAGCACCTTCCAAAACATCATCCAAAAGCCACTTGTTTTGGTAATCGGAAGTACCTTTAGGAGCCTTGTACTTTCTCGGTCCACTGACATTACCGTCAGCAAAATAATTTTTACCTTCCATACGTATACCGGTTCCCTCATCAACAAAGTCTTCAAAATCGTCCTCCATGTCCACTTCCTCAGGGTTCAAATCATCCAAAGACTCTTGGTCTTGTGTGGGCTCAAATACTTGCAGCTGGTCGTTCTTATGTCTGGCGACTTTTTCAATGCGCTCTAGTTGAAAGTCACCGTGGCCATTGATATGTACCAATCTATTAGCATTGAAGCCTGTGCCTCTCGCGACACCTTCCACCACAATATAGCCAGTATCCGTGGCATCTACGGCCTGCCAGCTAACTTCATTAGCCACCAAGTATCCTCTGGAGTCTCTCCAGTTGACAGGCTTAGGAAACTTTTGCGAGATGAACCTTAGACAGTTGAGAGCCTCATTTTTGTTTTCAATCGCGTACAATGTTTCTTCGGTGGGAAAGAAATGGGCAAAGAAAGATTCCAACGACTGTTTAACGTCAGCCTGGAGATTTTTCTTAGGGTATGCCGAAACTAAGTTAGGCACGACACCAATGGCAGTTGCGATACCTTGTGCAATTACTGCACGCAAGATCTGCTCTCCGTAATCTTTGTCAACCTCTTCCTCGGCAGAAAGTCCGAAAATTACGTAATCCGACACTTTAGCCGCATCTAGAATGGCAATCAAATTGGTGGGTTCTGGCAAAATAAATTTGGTAGTGCACTTAAATTTGTCTAACTTCAAGCTTGCTACAGTGGGGGCCGAGAAGTCAATTTGAGGCACCAGTTCATCGTCATTTGTTGCCGAAATAAGCTGAGTGAGGATGGAAGCAGATGAGACATCTTTAGTCAAAGAGATCACAGTGATGATCTTCTCGGCAGCATTACTTCCCTCAAACAATTTACGCACGAGCTTTGTGTCGAGAATTTTCTTTTCCTTCAATTGCTTAGCAGTATTTTTCCTTTCGAGTTTCGTGAGCACACGAGTGGCCTTATTAGATCCACCAGCAGATTTCTCGACTTTTCCCTTATACTGGTTTTTCAATTGGCCCTTGGTGGCGTGCTTGGATTTGAACGGCTTATGGTCGTTTTTTAAAGTTGACCTATGTGAGTGACCGCCTGCCATGATTATTATACGTGTAAATCGGGTACTTGTGCAGAAGTTTCCGTCTAAGGTTGATCTGACGTATAGAGATTTGGCTGATAATTCGATGAGGTTATGGCCCAGCTCATCGCGGAGATTGGACTCGGGAACACTAGGGCTAGAGCCCTAATTCTCAACGCGAGGCACACCCGCGTTATATGCACGTGCCACTTCCTAAGCTGCTGAGCCGCTCAGTAACAGAGACACCGTAGGCTCTCGCACGTGCAATGTGCACACCCACGAAAATTTTCCCACCACCGCACCTCCGCAGATACCTAATACCAAATTCATTGATTCCAGGTCTCCTTCCAAAACCACATCCAAAAGTTATTATTGTATGTCTAAAAAATAGCATCAAACAAACCTTTCCATGACTTGAAAAACCGCAATAAACCCATAAGTGTTCAGGGATATCACATACCAGTTTTCGGCTAGACTTCTGAAATGCCGAAATTACATATATCCAACAACTGAAAATTTGACCCTACGCCCACCGGAGAAGTTCACAAGAGTATCCTCCATTAACAAAGTTTCCCCAAAAACTTTTTTTCACATAAGATGAATACACGCGAGAATTACGCCAAGCGCAATGAATCTGTCAATATCGGATTTTATTTTGGCAATTTACCTTGAACACGCTTTTTATTGTGGTATCGTCATTGAAGAACGTTGAAAACCACTCGAATCATTTACTAACCCCATCTAGCAATATGGCTCACGAAAACGTTTGGTTCTCCCACCCAAGAAACTTCGGTAAGGGTTCAAGAAAGTGTAGAGTTTGCGCTTCCCACTCTGGTTTGATCAGAAAGTACGGCTTGGACATCTGTCGTCAATGCTTCAGAGAGAGAGCTGCTGACATCGGTTTCACCAAGAACCGTTAAAAGTTCTTACATTCTCCTGTTATCGTGTATATTTAGAGAATAAAGCATATAATTGTTATAAGTGATGTGTAGATTCATGAAGTATGAAGCATCGTACATGTAAATTGTTGGCAGATGCAAACATTGACAAAAGAGAGTCCGTCATTAAGAATAAAATCAGATGATTTAACACAGCAAAAAAATACTGCTCGAACCAGGGACTGAATGCAAAGAGAGAATATAGAGAGAACGCTTTTACGCATTACAGAAATGTGCCCCTTTTATATCGACATTCAATATCCATCGCCTCACTTAAGAGACCCATCGGATATCAAACTTCCTATAGGGATGAATGACTACTCTTGGGAGTGCAATATATATGATATATATGGCAACGGTGATAACTTGACAATTTGCATCATCCCGTCGTGGCAAATACTCCCGTATACTTTTTGATTGGAGAAAAAAAAAAAAGAACACGCATAGGAAGTGCAGCTTCGCGTGCTTATATAGTGTCGCGGTCAGTGCACGACCACATGCAAACAGCCTGGCTTCAACGGAAAATAGGGCTGCGAGCCTGCGATAGTTGCGGCCCCGCGTGTTGTGGTAGTGAAAAGATTATGAGGTCATCCGTTCATGAAGAATTAAACTTGGCGGAGTAAATAACGATTAGTGAACAATTTCACCTCTGAAGAAGTTATTCAAAGGAATGTAGAGCATAGGAATGAAAAAAAAAATATATATATAGAAAAGTGAAGATCATGATATGTTTCCCTTCAGGAGATAAACCAATTTCACGAGACCAGCATGCGTTCTACAGATTCGATGAGAGGCGCGCCCGCGAAACAGCCATTGGCCATTGAGTGCAGCATAAACCACCCCTTATATTCTCCCAAAAGTAGGTCAAATTAATGTCAGGCAGAGGTGGAAAAGCGTTTTCGCTTGTTGCAGTAGGTGCTATTGGATGGTACACGGGGGTGAAGTTTTGGAGACCGCTTATTATGTATGTTTTGCGTTTAGAGATGTGAATTCCTTTCACAACAAGAAAATGACATGGAATAATATACTAACTTCGAACCAGCGAGCAGCTAGAAAAAGATAACAATCTTGATAAAAATGTTGTACCACCAGAATACGTGGATGACGCCCCTAAATCCTGGGAAGACGTGAAAAGCCTATGGAAAACAACGTTACACCCAGAACAGCATCCGTTGGATGTGCGTGGGCCCGAACAGGCTGCTGAGCTAGCCTCGAAACAAGCCAACACGGAAACCAGTAAATAGTGAATTCTAGCTAAAAATGTGAGACGAAAATTTCAAATTGAATTTTTTTTTTTTTTCAGAATAAAAGTAAAAATAATAAAAAAGTAGAATATTACATTACTGCAGTGCTTATCCATCAGCATCAGATCGATCGCTCTCGTCCGCGCATGCATATAACACCCACGCTTCCGGGCCCGCAAAAAGTGGCCCATCTCATCTCCTCCTGAGATAGAAAGATATTCTTCAAAAACAAACAATGGGTAAATTGAAAAAGGGAAGAAAAACACAGCGTGGTAGACTCAATCCAGTAGCCAAGGCTTTGGGACCTAATGCCTCGAAACAGGATATCAAGGACGAAACTGTGCGTCAAAACAAAATCGTGCCTTTGATTGGTAAGTTATCTCTGTCCTCGCCAAATGATCGTTCAGTGGCCCTTAGCGCCATCACTGTTCTTGCAGAAGACGTTAGAATGAGAAAAATCTTGTTGAAAGAACGCTTGGTTCCTACTGTCATGGAACAGACTCTCACGGACTCAAACGAGGAACTCGTGGTGGAATCGTTTGGACTTTTGCGGAACTTGACTATTGAAGAGGGCTATGAAGTGGCCAAGTTTTTGTGGCGCTCGAATATCTGGGCGTCGATTGAGAGCGGGCTCGCCAAAATCGAGAAGTCTGTTCAATTTATGCGCTCAGAGTCAAAGCCACTTGATAAAAAGGTCACCCACATGTTGTTTGATTTTATTGAAAACGTGCTTTCTCTCATTGTCCTGATTGCCAGCTGTTCTGATGATCTTTATGAAAACGTTTATGGAAGAATCGACCGTGTTGCTACACTTGTTATCGATCTTCTCAATTGGAATATCGAGAAACTCAAGACTATCAAATTATTCAATTGTCTTTTGGATTTCATCTACGAATTTGCATCCGATTCGGCGGATTTCATTCTTACGTTGGCCAATATGTCTGCATTCTCCTTGCCCCGTGTTATTGAGGCCGTTCAGCTGCCTGTGCATGAGAAGAATAATTTGGGTAAGATTTATGCGCAGGGAATCTACTTTCATTTTCTTGAAGTCAAGGGAGACGAGTCTACAACTAAAGACAGTGCATGCGCTCAAATTTTGAGAGCAAATTTTGACACCATTACTACCATTGATGTTGTCCACGTGAAAGAATGCTTGTCTGCACCAGACAACGCACAACAGCCAATCAAAAAGCCCAATCCAGAAGAAAAGCTCCAGGATATCGATGTGCCATTTGGAGGTGAATCTCCTGAAAAGTTAAAGGCTCGTGCCGATCTTCAAGCTATTGATATATCGATTGACTTGTTCACCAGTATTTGCGAGTACCTTGCATTGAACGAATCTAATATCCAAGAACCGGTGTCCTTGAATGCGGACCTTGTGAGGCTTTTCATTGATGTTGCACATCCTGCTTACTTACATCTCTTGGACTTTGATCAAAATAATCAGGAAATCCTCGAGTTGACCTCGAAATTGCTTATCGCTTACAACAACTTGTGCTGGCTCTTCTTATCTTCAAGTGCCATACCCACTGCATGGTTTAGTAAGATTCCAGAATTGTGGCAGGTTTCTGAAAATGTCTCCAAGTCTCAAAACTTGGAACATCAACGTTTAGCATTGAATATTTTCTGGGCACTCACAAAATCGGTCGGCCCTGAGGTTAAAGACAAGGTTTCCTTGGCTGACGTGAAAAACCTCTTGGCTAGATGTAACGAGTTAACTTCTAAAATGCAGCAAGATAAAGAGGTCGATCTTCTATCCCTTGAATATGTTTTATCTGCTGTTGGTTTTCTCGGTAGTGTAGCGCAAGTAATTGGCAATGTCGAAATCACCAGTGAGGTTGGTCAACTCTTGATTTCTTTGATCAAGCATTACAGCAATGGCCAAAACAACATGAAAGAGTCTAAAGCTATTGAGATTTCGATTGAATCATTGAACTTGATATACGACATTTTTGGTGATGCTAGCTACGAATATGACCTTCCTGTTTTTGTGCAACAAGAATACTTGCGTCAACTCGAAGAATTGGAGCCAATTGTCAAGTCATGTTACAAGCTCATCGACAAAAATAAGAATGCAGAGCTCAAGCTTCGTGCCGAAGAAGCATGGACTAACTTGGGTAGATTTATTCAGTACAAGAAAAACGAGAGGTCGTAAACATTTAAAGTTTTAATAAATTTTGTATCCAATTAATCATCTCCGTAGATTCAATCTTTTAATCCAATTCTGGTGGATGTGCTTGCTCTTCCACAAAACTTTCATAATCGCTTCTGTCTTCTTCGGAGTCACTGTTCAGGCTACTCGCCAGTTCGTATTCCCCATCATCGCTCGAATCGCCATTTTCAATGATATCTTCTTCTTTTTCTGGAACGCCAACAACGCCCCATTTGATTTTAGTTACCTCTTCCAATCTCTCAAGAATTTCTGACATTGGAGTGAAGAGACCAAATTGTCTGAACTCTCCATCATAAGAGTGGAGCATGCCCGCAACACCCAAGCCTTTAGCATCGGGGGTTCCTTTCACGTCTCCTAGTTTTGCTAAAATCCACGCGCCACTGTCACCGCCTGCGGCAAAAGAAGTCGTGTTTTCTGCAGAGTTAACCACAAACTCAGAGGAATGTATTGCTCCGTCCATCCAGTACACAAGTTTGATACCGTTTATATTACCTTTCGTAAATTTGGTGGTTGAACCGTATTTGAAGACAGAAAGTCCGTTCATATTATAAGTACCATCACCATTACGTGTCGAAGTTGAAACCATAGAGTCAACTTCACGCACACTGCTCAACTTGTTTTCCTTCGAATGACGTCTGAGGTCGATCATTTTACGCACATAGAGGTTATCAAACATAAGTGATGGATCGAACTCATTGAACGCAATATCGTCTCCAAGGTAATTTTGATCGCACTGGATGCTTTTGTTTACCTTGATGATGGCCAAGTCGCTCAAGCGTTTATCATCTAGGATCGAACCATCTTTAAAGTTTTTAGCTTGAATGAGGGTCCTCTCGCCCCATATAATCTGGCCAAACCTCGTCTGGGGAAGGTTCCTTGACCCTTGAACGCCCTCCTTGTCTTGAGTCTTGATTTTTTTAATAGGAAATAATTCATCAATTTGGTTGATGATAGAACCGTATGCCACACGAGAGTCAAGGCCAGTGATAGAACCCAGCAGCGAAAACTTTTCATGTTCATTGATAAGTGCATTTTTGTAAAGGCTTATAAGCACAGCCAGAGGGGATGAAATATATGGGTAGTCTGGCCCATCCCCTTTATTTTCAAGACATACATGACCGCAAGAAAGAGCAAACTTCGAGTTCGCGTATGACAGTAAATGTGGCAGCAGCTTCTTATCTATGATGGGATAAATAAATCCACCCATAGTACCACTAGTCCTTGTAGATGATTCTGTGGAAAGCGACATTGACATAGGGGGCCGAGAGATATCAGTGGGCGTTCTAAATGGAAGCTTAAACTTATGAGAAAAATTTCCCAGGTCTTGTGGAACAAAGCTTTCCATGTTACGCGAAGATACGGCAGCCGCTGCTAGTTCTATTCTATTCTTTGCAACAATGACATGAATGTCATCGTAGAAGTCTTGGATACTCGCAGCAACTCTGGAATGATAATCTCCAATAGAGCGATACCCAAAGTACAAGCAGAGAACATTCATGTCCTTGCTGATACCGCGTGCAATTGGTGCAATGAATGATCCATTTTGTTCCTTAACACCAAAGCCGTAACTTGAAATCTTACCCATAACTTTCCTGATCGAATCCTCATTCTTGTGCGGTTTTCCGTCATTGACTCCGATTGCATAATTACAGGGTTTGGCCATACCACCCAGAGCCAGCTGGGTTGTGAATTTTGTTGTACTTTTGAGGCTCATGTTGAAGTCGTTAAAAGTTTTGCACAATAGTAGCTTGAGTTTCACATATGCGTCCTCTTGTAGAAGATTGTCGTAAAAATGCAAATAAGTTTTGAGAATTTTGCGCACATCATCGTTGTTATAAGAATTGAAGTCCCAAGAGACCGTTGAGGGTACAGAGTCCATGAAGCTAAGAAACTCCTTGAAGCAGTTGATTACTGCTACCAGCGTAGTAGAAAGATTAGATACAGAGTTCATGTACTGATTCAAAAGAAAGGACACGTCTTGCCATAGGGCGTGCAATTTCTCGGCTATAGCCTTCACTTTAGATACAGGCTCCATATAATCCTCTGTAGCCTTTGTTTCCTCGGTACTTTCCAAGATTTGTAATGTCTGGCCATAAGTTTTACCCCTAATAAAGTTTCTTCTTGGTTTTGAGTTTGAGTTTGAGTGGTACGACGACAGTCTTGTAGAGTGGGACACTCTGCTCGAAAATAATGACTTTTCTGGCATCAGCGAGCCCTCAGTCATCAGAGAATCGACCTCTGATATCGAGGGATTCATATTAAGATTGATGTCATTGGTAAACTTACCCTGATAATTGTCAGCGAACATAGGGCGAAGCTCTTTGAGGGAGTCTGATTCCGAGTGGAGCGACTCTGTACATGGTTCTGTCGCCTGATCCACTTCACTTTCTTGAGGCTTCTTCAGCTTTCCCCGTAATTTATTCATTTTTTATTTCGCTAAGATACGGTTTAATTTTAATGTCGTTGCGGGTTTTTTTTCGGACTTCCGCGTATGGTCGTATATTCCTTCCGAAAGATAGTCCGTTGGCGTCGGCTAGCTTTTTCGCATCGCCCGTACCAGAAACCGGAGCCTTACCGCGGGCCGCAATTTCCTGACCCCTCTTCAATGGGCGCACTTATTGGGAAGATAACATAGAAGAGAAAGATTGAGTATTTTGGTTTGTTACGTATATGTAAAGTTTAATTTAAAGAAATCGGTTGTCTGTATAAATAAAATCAATTTGAGGAACTATTTCACTCGCCGCGAATCCATTTTCCGAACTGATTTATGGTCTCAAGAGCGGAGGGTATGTAGATCTGATGGCTAGTTTTTTCTTCCTTTTTTCTTCTTTTTATTTTTATTTTTATTTTTATTTTTGTTATTTCAAATTATCACATGGTTTCATTTTGAAACTTGCCATACATGATAATGGAGGAAGTAATGGCCTTTCTATGGTGTTGGTTTTGCCGATGATCTCTCTCGACGCCTAAAACTTCCGCGCCTTTGCGGCTGCCCCACAAAAGTAGCGTGATTAACCCGTTGAGTAATTCTAATTTCAAATCAACTTAATTCTATTTTTAGCTTAAATGCGCAAGTATATTGAGACTTCCCCATTACTTCGGCGAAGAAGCTGTCTCGTGGGAATCTATTGCCGAAGAAGAACACGCCATTTATCACTTCATTCGCATCGAGCCAAAAGTAGCAAAAATGCGACACCTGATTCACGGGTAAATCTGGGGAATCTGCCTCTCAGCGAAAAACACACTGTATATAAAAGACTGGTCAACGCAAATCCTCCACCAAGGGTCAGAAAAAGTTTTGTAAGAAATAAGCTTCGTCAAAGGCCAACGATACACACTATTCCTCCTGTTTTCATACATATAAACTATTCCAAATTTTAGCCAATATAGTGAAGTCACCCGAAATTTTCTTAGTGATTCCTGAAACCTCCATATCATCTACCCGAATACTACCCGCCTATTCCATAAGAGTCACGTGCTTATACCTCTCCCCTAATGCCCGTATACTCCGTTTCCCATGTGGAAAATGTTAGAATATGTGTGATCATGGTTGGATTACCCGCCAGGGGAAAGTCCTTGATTGCACAGAAAATCGTGCGTTACCTCCTGTGGCTTTCCATAGAGTCCAAGTGTTTTAACGTAGGAAGCTATAGAAGAGCATTGGCCGGCACCTCGCTAGCACCTGCCGACTTCTTTAGCCCTGATAATGAGGACGGTTTAAAGATTAGGATGCAGGCCATCGATATGGCTATTTCCGATATGATGCGGTGGTTCACTGAGAAAAACGGCGTGGTGGGAATCATTGATGCCACGAACCTGACCCGTGAAAGAAGGGCTAAGTTGCTCAAGCTATGTCGCGAAAACTTGATCGAGCCGATTTTCTTGGAGAGCTGGTGCGAAGACAAGGACCTCATTTTGCATAATATTGCTGATGTCAAGACGACCTCGCCGGACTACGAGAATGTCGACCCTAAGACCGCCACCAGCGATTTCTTGCGGCGGATTCAGCACTACGAGAAAACATACGAAACAATGAACGTCACCGACGATAATGACTTAACCTTCATCAAGTTGGTGAATGTGGGCTCTCAAATCATTGTTAACCGCATTGAGTCTTATTTGGAATCGCGTATTGTATACTATGTCATGAACTTACACATCAAAACCAGAAGTATCTGGTTGCTGAGACATGGTGAGTCTGAGTACAATTTGACAGGCAAGATCGGAGGTGATTCAAACTTGTCTGAGCGTGGATGGAGATACGCCAAAAAACTTCCGGAAATTGTTCTCAAGTCCTTGGGTGAAGAACACAAGCATACGAATTTAACAGTATGGACATCCACTTTGAAACGCACACAGCAAACTGCGTCATTCTTGCCCTACGAGAAGAAGTTGGAGTGGAAGGCGCTTGATGAATTGGATGCCGGAGAGTGTGATGGAATGACCTACGAGGAAATTGAAGAGCAATTTCCTGAGGATTTCAAGGCCAGGGACGATAATAAGTATGAGTATAGGTACAGGGGAGGTGAGTCGTACCGTGACATTGTGATCCGCTTAGAGCCAATCATCATGGAACTCGAGCGTCAAGAAAATATCCTCATTATAACCCATCAGGCCGTGTTACGTTGTTTGTACGCGTATTTTATGAATGTCCCTCAGGAAGAAAGTCCTTGGATGTCGATCCCCTTACATACATTGATCAAATTGGAGCCACGGGCATACCTGACTCTTGTATCCCGAATTAAGGCCGATATTCCTGCAGTCAGCACATACAAGGAAAAGGGCACGTCTCAGCTTGGTGAGCTGGACATCAAGGCATCCGTAAGCAGGGACTTGATCAGCAATAGTGCAAACGAGTAAATTTGGAATGAAGTCTAGAAATCAGGACCATGCATGTAAAAAAAAATCCTTGATAGAACGCGAAGAAAAGATTGGTCAACTGTCTTTTTATGTCTTTCTCCTTCAGGAGAGAATATTTGGATTTATAGCTATACATAATTTACAGAGTACTTCACAAGTTATTTTTTCCGCCATCAATTAGGCGTGTGGTACCGTTTTGCCTGATCCTTCACCTTCTTCTCATAAGTGGAGCGGTCTTTACTGAAGGCTTTCCAAGCTGGCTCCTGAGCCGGTGAGTCCGGATTTGGTGCAGTGAGAAGCTCCTGGATTCCCAACACAATCTGCTTCAACGTGATGGCCGGCCGCCAGTCCTGTGACTCGTTCAAAATAGACAAACATACGGTGCCACTAGGGTATACGTTGGGGTGATAGAATCCAGCAGGAAACATCACTTTGGGTGGTTTTGAAGGGTATTCTTCCGAAAACGTGATCGTAATTGGGTATGTTGCGTCGGCCCAAAGCGTGTTTGCCTTTCCGGGAATGCCTGCGTCCCAGTGAGTCAAATCCAAACCGCCATCAGCGCTCTTTCTAGGTCTGGCGTAGAAGCCAAAAGGATGGTCTTTTCTCCATTGTTTTCTCTCTTCCTGCAAACGGGTTTTGCAAAGCGACATTGTTCCCGGAGTATGGGTTTATGGTGTGTGGGTGTGTGTTTATATTATAATTTGGAGCCAAAGTCTGGGGTGAGTTTGAGACTCGGGGAAAAAAATCTTTTTTGCTCCATGGGGGGCCGCGCGCCACCCGCCTACAGGGCCAAAAACGGCAGACGAGGTTCACTTCACAATCATTCTCGGGCGACTTTTGAATCGCGCAGAAAAAACCCGCGCGCCTCGCTTGGCCTGCGTTCTTTTCGCAGCCACTAATCATGGCTTTTTCCGCACCTCTTGTAACAGTGACTCAATTCCCTTAGCAAAATATCATTACTTGAACATCCGCTTTCGTGTACCTCTCAAAGCTTGGCTTTGGGATGTTTTCATTTAAAAATTTTGGGGATACTTTTTTCTTTATTTGTTATGTAGAAATCTTAACGCAAAACTCAAACTCGTTTCAAACGCCACGACCATATGGCTAAAGGAGAATTGGGCAGTGGGCAGGAGTCAAGAACTTTTTATCACACCAAAGAAGTATTATTAGTCTGAGAAAAAGATTTGAAATTTTATGAAAGCGATAAGTCATGCTCGCAACATATTCTTTTTTTTTTTCTTTTTTTTTCTATTTTTTATTCGCTTGCATTCTGTGTGAAACACTGAGATGCACAGTACACACCATACACAATGTCTGAAAGACCCACCTAATACAGTAGGCCAAATTCTTTTTTCGAATACTGATATCTTGTATTTCCTCATTTTTAAACAAGTTGCCAAGATTATAATCAAATTCAAATACGATGAATACGAAAGAAATACTCCAATAATGCATGTTATAGTCAACTTATAAGCAGCTTTTTTTGCCTTTCCTCAGACATCTCCTCGTTGTCGGGACCAGATCTAAATCTGCGCCGTGCGGGCCGCGGACTGGTCCCCGCATCGAAGACTCACCCCCACCATCCGTCCACCGTGTATTTCTTCCTTCTTTGGTCAAATCAGTTGCAACACTTGAACAATTAAAACTTTTGACAATACACACAAAGTATTGGAGAAAAAACTTTACATTCCAACATAATGGCAAGTCACGAAAAAACTACCTCTGCTCCACCACCAGTTGAACATGATGATGACGATTTGGATGATTTGTTGGACGAGTTTGACGAGCAAGTATTAAGCAAGCCTCCTGGCGCACAAACTGCTGAAACACAGGAAGATAACGCTTCTGAAAAGAATGGGACAAAAAGTGGTTCTCTTAATGATGAATTTAAGCATAACATTGAGGACTTGCTTAAGGATCTCGATATCGAGGATCCTGAGTCGAAAACTCAGTTTGAGCAGTTGTTGAAACAGTTTGAGGAACCACAGCTGGAAGAATCCGGTAGTCAAAAAAGTGGCCCTGATTTCGACAATGTCATGAAACAAACGATGGAGCGGTTAAAGAAATCGGGCGAGAATATTGACGAGCAGTTAAAGAACGATCAGTCCGGCGGAAATCCAGAGGACATGCTCACCCAATTGTTGGCAGGCTTGGGTAGCGGAGTAATTGGAGGCGACGACTTCGATATGTCCACGCTTTTGATTAATATGTTGGATCAATTGTCCTCGAAAGAGGTACTCTATGACCCTATTAAAGACTTGAACGGAAAATTCCCAGACTACTTGAAGAAGAAAGAGGGGAAAATTCCAGCAGACGAGCACACGAGATTCACTAAACAATACGAAATTACACAGCAAATTTTGGCAGTTTTTGATGCACCTGAGTACGATAATGACAATCCAACACACAGGGAAAATGTCAACAATTTGCTAGAATCGTTGCAAGAATTTGGAAACCCACCCACAGAGTTAGTAGGCGACGAAAATGATTTTCCGGGTTTTGGGGGCGGAAAGAAAGCTTCTGGCGGTGGCTTAGAATTCGACCCAAAGGACTTTCCGAAAGACTTCCAAAATGATTTAGAGGCGGGATGTAAACAAACGTAAATACAGTTTAGGTCTTTTTTAATATTTAAATGTCGCAGGGTCTCACATGCTTAACCCACTACGGTGAGCAAAGTCTTTGTAATACTCGAGCATTTCAGACGTGATGCCTCGAGAAATGCCTTTTAATGCATGATCGAAATGACGCTCTTCAACATTAAACGTGTTTTTGTTCTCCATAATCGCCGCAAGCCCGGCTTCTTGGCACAAAAGAGCTACTTCTGCACCCGAACAACCCTCGGTCGCTTCGGCTAGCTTCTTGAACAAAGTGTCTGAGTTTTTGACATCAAACTTGGTACACTTTTTGGTAATTAAGTCCAAACGAGCTTCAAGATCCGGGGGCGAAACGTAAATGTGTCTATCAAGACGACCAGGCCGCAAAAGAGCAGAGTCAATCTCAGAAGGTCTATTTGTTGCAGCAACGACAACAACGCCCTTAAGTTCTTCAACTCCATCAATTTCATTGAGCAACGAAGTAAGCACATTCTGTGATGCCAGCGTGGAAGCATCTTCTCTTGAACTTGCAAGCGCGTCAATTTCATCAAAAAATATAATAGACGGGGCAGCAGCACGCGCTTTTCTAAAAATTTCTCTGATTGTACGTTCACTTTCACCAACATATTTGTTAAATATCTCGGGGCCCTTCACGGCTAAGAAATTGAGTCCAGACTCTGACGCCAAAGCCTTAGCTGTAAGTGTTTTTGAACAGCCTGGAGGACCATACAATAAAACACCTTTGGGAGAAGAAATGCCTAGACGCTGGAAAGTCTCAGCTGCTTCAAGAGGCAACTGTACAACCTCCGTGAGCTTTTGCTTCAACTCGTGCTGGCCCGAAATATCATTCCACGAGACTTTGGGCATTTCCAAGAAAATCTCACGCATAGCCGAAGGGCGAATATCAACAAGTGCAGCTTCGAGATCATTAACCTCGACAGTTGTGGATGGATCAAGGTGCTCAATGTTGGCGAGATTGGCTATACCTGAAGGTGGCTGATCACTGCCTTTCGGCATCTGAATTCCTCTAGCGATTGCTTTCATCACACCTTCTCTACACAAAGCAGACAAGTCGGCACCAACGTAACCGTGGGTCTTGGACGCGATTGTTTTGACATCATCCTCCAGAATCAGGCATTTTTGCTGGTTCATCTTAGCAAGTTGTTTTCTCAAGATATCCGCCCGGGCTTCTACATCGGGGATACCGACCTCGACCTCTTGGTCAAAGCGGCCAGGACGCCTCAATGCTGGATCGATGGAATTGGGTCTGTTTGTTGCACCAACCACCACTACTCTTCCGGCATCACCCATACCGTCCATCATGGTCAAAAGTGTGGCAACCACACGGGACTCAGTTTCACCCGCGTCATCCAGGCCTCGCTTAGGAGCCAAGGAATCGATCTCATCCATGAATATAATTGCTGGCTGGTATTTCACAGCCTCGGCAAATAAGTCCCGCAAGGCATTTTCGGTTTCACCCAAATATTTAGATACAATCAGCGGTCCATTTACCATAAGCACGTGTGCATCAGACTCGTGAGCCACGCACCGGAGAAGCATGGTTTTACCCGTCCCGGGAGGGCCATGTAAGAGAATACCACGTGGAGGCGAAATACCAAAGTCCAGGAACAAAGAGGCGTGATGAAGAGGTATTTGAACCGTTGAGCGGAGAAGCGATATTGGTTTGTCGAGACCACCGACCTGATCAAATGCAAATGGGCGCGGGAGACGTGGGTACTTCGTGAAGTCGACGTTTGTCTCTGTTTCCAACATTTTCACGGTAGTATTTGGAATACAAAGATGAGGTGGAGATACAAAAAGTTCGGAGTTCCCTTCGGAAAGAGAGAGACCGGCCAACTGAGCAGACACGGAGGCCACAGAACTAGAGGAAGAAGCAGTCAGTTCAATCTCCACAACCTTGATGAACAGCTTCTGGCACGGGATACTGATTCCCGGATGAAGCACGCCAGCCTTCGTCAAAGTAGTTTTCACAGCTTTCTCATCAAGTGAATCCCCCTCTACCCAAACGGCTACGGTTTGTGCAAATGCCACCTGTTTCATGTACCTAGTGATCGAGACCCGATCACCCAAAAGTAGCCCACCCAAAGCCCGCGTGACTTTAGGTACAAGCACCACATTAGGTTCTTCTGATTCGGGCGCATGATCTATCATTGCAAGAACATCGCTGCCGCCTTCTTTAGACACAACCACAAATTGGCCTGGTGAAAACTCTAACGCTTGCGCAATTTCCGGATGAAGATATACCGTAGTATGGGATTTCAGTGTGGGACGCGTGATAAACAGTTTGGGTACCTTGATTTTTTTACCCTCCGCAGGTGCTGCTGTGGGAGCAGACGTTTTTTTCTTTGCTTTCGATGACATTGTGTTGTACAATTTTGAGTTAAATGTTTGCGATGAGCTTTCGAGTATCAGGCTCGGGCCATAGATATGCAGCGGGCTCGGTCGGGCCCATTATAAACTGTGTGCAAAAAATAAAATATAAAGTTCAATTCTCAACTGGAAAACTAAAAGAATAGAAAGAAAACAATTATGAGACTTTATATTCTCTAAAATAACATATGACATCATATGACATGAAAATTTTTCCTACGATATTGCTCCTCTTCACATATTTTTTTTTAGTCACCGAATCCTCGAATTGATTCAGCACAACTCTCGCAGCCAACCAGATAAATTTGGTGCGATGCCTCCGCCATACATTCGTCGCGTTGAAAATTTCCGTGCCGGCCAAGTGAATGATTCGGTCCGTGGTTAGTCCATGAACAATCACATTAAGTGAAGACACAACTCAAGAAATCCAGAAGCATCTATATTGCATAGGGAACATCTCCAGTCCACGTGCCAAGGAAAAACAAAAAATAAAAGAGAACCGTTCTGTCTACAAGGAAATCCCCTAGAGTCTAGACAATACCCCCAGCTCATACATCCAACTAGCTATATGAATATTGATGAGACCAGTGCTACGCCACCTACGCCGAATTTATACAATTCCAGAAGCAGTTCTGAATCGAGACCGGTTTCTCAAACACCAGAACCTCGCCTTCTCGCATAAAAATCAGAAACCTGTACCGACAATCAATAATGCACATGCATCCACGCAAGCCCAGCAAAACTGTCAGAAGCGGTACCAGAGTGTGCTAGAAGAATTATGCAACAACCCAGAATTTGAGGAAATTTTGCGAGTTCGGACTGATCGTGTCCAGGATTTTTTGGGAAAGCGGCTCCCACTCGAATTTCCCGAGCTTCTAAGTATCTTGTGTGGACTTTCGAACATGAACATAAAAACATCTTCACTCCCGGCTGGCTCGTTGTTTGGTGATGTCTTTACTCAGCAAGAAGCTTTGCGACAACTTGGGACCCGCTTCTTTGAATTTCATTGCGCAAACTCGTTTGTGTTTTCCGATCTTCAGTATTTATCCTCCTCCGTAGAAGAATTAGAACATAGCATGGTTATGTTCAGTGATAAAGAAAGGCTAATAACAGAACTCATGAATTCAAGCGATTTGGGTGAGTGCATCATACCGTACCGTGGGGCTCATTCTGCGGGACTCATCAAAAATAGAGCCCTGGGTTTCAGGGCCAAGATCAAAAGTAAAACCTGCGTGGCCAGTTTCTATTCGATGCTTGGAATCTTGGTTCGAAAATTTGGTTCAGAAAAAGTTCTCAAAGAATTCTGGCGCCCGAAAATGCTACACCCTACACAAGGCCTACTACATCTCGCATTGAAAGGAAAATAATTCCGGCTATATTTAAATATACAAAGAGGCACAGAAGACGATGTCTCTCTTGATGCGCTCTTGTGCCTCCGACATTTTCGAGTGGAGCATCGAGTCTCCAACAATCAAAGCTGCATTCTTCACTTGGCGGCAAATCTCATCCAACCGAGTGATCACTCTCACAATCGTTCCCTCCAGCTCGACACTTATTTGCATAATTTCACTGAAACTCAAGCCCCTAGCCCATTCATAGACAACATTCATCAAAGCAAATCTTTTACGAGTCAAAAACTCCTCTTCTTCGGATGTTAGCGACACCTGATGGTCGTTATAAATCTTGAGTAATTTTTCCGTAATTTGCAAGATCCTGGTTTTACCCTTCTCCAACCTTGGAGTTAATGGTGGGTCTTCTTCATCATTCGTACGACCCTCGTAGACAAAGCATGACAACAAGGCAACTATTTCTTCGGCCTCAAAATCTCCAAGGAAGTTATCTAAGATAAGTTCTGTTAACACAAGTTCCCATCCAGAGTTGATTTCGCAAGCAACACGTCCCTTGAGCACAACATTTTGGTTCTTGTCGATGAAGTCCAATTGCTCAAGTACTCTCAATCTTTGCTCATAGTCGGGAAGTAATTCCAAATTTTCATCGGATATCAATAAATTCAATGACTCGATTTTCTTCTCAATGGAGTTTCGCTTGAGTAGCCCAGAATAAATAGCGGCAAACTCGGGTCTGGTAAAAATGGTCAACTCACCAAACTTCTTCAATAACTCATCTTTCTTAGCTATGAGCTGGTGTAATGATAACTGAACAGTTTTCGAGAATGAAACTTCTTTCAACACAGATTGGTAATGCACCATCATTTTGAACAGTTGCACCGCCTCTTTCACTGCATCTGCATCATTGTTCAAGATCGCCTTTGTATTGATTTTCAGTGTGTAGATACTGGCGAATTGGACACTCTCATATGGAACACCCGTCACCCTTAAGTCACCACAATACTTGATCAGTTTTATGTTTTTTGTGAGGTAACTCTTGTTCGGAATGTAAGGCAAACGGCTTTGACGGCTCTGCTCTTCGTATTCTTTACCATGGTTAAATGTTAAGAAAATGAACTTCCTGTTGGCAGAATCGCTCTTGAGTAAGATACCAAATCTAAGGACTTCATCCTCATCCTCAAATAACATAAGCTTACCTAATCTTAAGACTTGATACCTTGCGGTTGACAGCTCCTGGCACTCTGTGATAATCTTCGTGTAAACTTCCTTATACTCAAGCATAAGATTGAATGCGGCTTGACATTCCTTGAGCTGTGTTGTTTCTTCCACTCTCAAGCTATTCAAAGTTTCAGTCAACTCCTCTACTTTCACTTTATGTTCAGGTAAAAGGGTCTGAGTGGAGTTCTCACTGAACGAATGTTTGATCATTTCTTCAACACGCAAAGCTTCGATTCTAAGCAAATTTAAAATCATGTTGTAAGTCAATCTGAACTGGGACAGAAGCTTTGTTGGTTTTCCCATAGTGACATCTTTAAAATCAGCAGGTTGAAGAGGTTGCTTGTATGACATCACAATAACTGTACCCGTGGTATCGAGTCCTCTTCTACCAGCACGTCCTGCCATTTGAGTAAATTCTCCTGGGAACAAGTTTCTAAAACCTCTGCCGTCATGTTTTCTCAATTCACAAAATACGACTGTTCTTGTTGGCAAATTTAAACCCATCGCAAATGTTTCTGTTGCGAACAAAACCTTTATCAAAGATTTTGAGAAAAGAATCTCAATACATTCTTTTACAATTGGCAACAAGCCTCCGTGATGCACAGCGATACCTCTGCTGAGAAGATCCCTAATTTTTAAAATTTGAGGTAACTCTCTGTCCTCCTTCTTCAAACGAGCAACTGCGCGGTCGATAAACATATGAATCTCAGAACGTTCCCTAGCTGTACAAAAGTTCACACCACTCAAAGTGTCGACGTAGTCCTCGCATCTTTTCTTTGAGAACACAAAGATAACTACCGGAAGCAATTTCTTTTGGTTGAGGTATTGTACAAGGTTAACCCACGTGCTCTTGTTTGGACCATCTCTTGCGAAATAGGACTTTGGTTGCATGCCTCCGCGGCCACCTCCGCGGCCACCTCCTCCGCCTCTTCCTCTTCCACCCCCACGATTACCACCCCTGGCTGTACCACCCGGACCCTTTCTGGAACCTGTTCCCATGGTTACATTTGGAGGAACATCTTTGGTGTCAGGAGCTAGAAGATCTCTGTGCTTCTTGAATTCGGACTCACTGAAGACTCCGTTTGCATTGATAGCTTTATACAAATCGTCCTTCGCCCAGATGAAAATTTCCAACGGAACGGGTCTTTTAGGGGTAGAGATGACGTATATATCCTTCTGCTTAGTTCTACCGACCCAGTTTGCGAACTCGTACGTGTTTGGAACGGTGGCAGAAAGTAAAATGTACTTGACGTGGTCAGGAAGCATGATGATCACTTCCTCCCACACGACACCACGATCAATGTCGTTGACATAATGAACTTCGTCGAAAATAACAAACTCGACATCTCTGATGAGGTCCGCACCTCGGTAAAGCATCGACCTCAAGATCTCGGTAGTCATAATCAAGCAGTTCGCATCAGGGTTAATTTGAACATCACCGGTGATTAAACCGATATCCATGCCCTTGAAAGTCTCTTTGAAGTCTCTGAATTTTTGATTAGAAAGCGCCTTAATCGGTGAGGTGTAGATTGTCTTGGTCATATTTCTTGCTGCCATTGCAATGGCATATTCAGCGACCACAGTTTTACCAGCAGATGTATGTGCAGCAACAAATACAGAATCACCTTGTTCCAAATGATAGACGGCCTCTTTTTGAAAAGTATCCAATTCGAAGGGCCACGTTCTAGCCATATTTGGCACAATGTCCTCGAAGTTATCGATTTTGTGGTTCAAATCCACAACGTGAGCCCAATTATGCTTGACTTCAGCCTCATTATCCATTTTTTGCTGAAGCAGTCTATAGTCGAGAGGTTTGTAGTCGTCAATCTCACCAATCTCGCTAATTTCCTGTATTTGACGGGCATTGTCCCTTGCTGTATATCCTGCTCCGCTGTCACTAGGCACTGGAATGCTTTGAGAGAACAATTCATCTTCCACCTCCTGATTGTCGGCATTTTCAAGACCTAAATCCACAAGCCCCTCTTGAGCACCTGAAGCTCCGCCCAAGTTCAACCCGCGCAGCATTCCTTGCGGCACGTCAAAGAGACCCTGGTCGTTTTTATGCAAAAATTGGAATTCTGGATTCACATTCTGTTTGTTTAGTGATTGATTGGTCTGCGTCTTGTTGAAGAGACCTCCTGGCTGAAACGGAAGGAAGTTCGATTTGCCCTTAACTGCATCCAGCTTAGCGCCTAGTCTACGGTTAATGGACAAAGAGTTTGTGGCGTTTGCATTATCAATTTCAGAAAGTCTCAACTCTTCCTGATAGCCCGTCACCACACCTTCAATGCCGCCTCTTTTGAACCTGAAGGATGTACGGTGGATGGGCTCGGGCTGAATCAAGAGATCCTCGAAAATCTTTTGTTTGTTGACATCGGGGGCTGATTGTACGAGCTCAAGTAAATCCCATGTAAGCTTGGGAGATGGTTCAAGTAACTCCTCTGAAAGTTCCTCGGTAATGGAACGGGGGTTCTGAGCCGAATGTTTCCAAGGAATGAGTTCTTGTGGATCAAGAATCTCGGACATGTTAAACGTTTTGAATTTAGAAACACAATGCGGTGCGTTTAATTTTTTCTGTGTTTTTTGTTTTCCTTTCAGATCAATTTTTTTTTATGCCTCTGATCACTTGTCCTCTTCTTAACGTACAATATTATTGGCGACGTTCTCTTCAAAAGCCCTGGTGGGTCAGGTGGCACTGGAATTTTAAATTCGCGCGCAACTGCAAGCACAAACTGTTTGGAAGGACCACAGGTGATTAATCAAAAACCATTAGCATAAAAAACAAGTAAAGCAGAAGGCGGAGGAATTAATTGTTTTAATTATATTTATTGTATTAATTGAAATGAAGTATTTATTACCTGTGGTATTATATAAATTTACTGCGGTTAGAAGAACGGCGTGTATGGGTTCAGAGTTTGGGCTTGCTGGCATCGATTCCACCTGCAGTGGCTGCAGGGTTAATTTCCAATTTGCCATTTTCGTCCTGATGTTTATCTTTACCAAAGAACACAACCGTCACCGTCAAATCATCTCTGTAGCGCCTAGATACTGGGTTTGGAATTGAAATAAGCATCAGCGTTTGTTCGCGGGAGCCCCCGTTCGACAACGCATTTCTAATCAAGTGTGTGGACACATTCTTGTCTTCCAAAAGAAAACCACCGTGAGAAAATTGTCTATTCTTGCGGAAAGGCTGTTTACTACTTTTGTCATTAGTAATATCCGCCACTTCGGGTAAGCCCTTTTCACTGGACCCGAAGAAGTTCCAGAGAGATTTGTTTGGTTTCACCATTTTCTCCTTCTCCATCCATTTGACAACAAGACCCACAATTTCCTCGTTTGAAAGCATTTCATAAAGACCGTCCGAAGCCATGACCAAGAAGTCGTTATTTTCTGGGCTGATTTTCGTCGTGGTGATTACTGGCTCGGCAGTAACATATGGCGGGGATCTTAAGTTGTTGGGAAGCCTTTTTCCGAAGAACTGCTTGTAAATCTTTTCTTGGATCGAGGCAGGAAGTTTATAGCGGCAGTCTCCGAAAGCTCTAGAAGGTTCTAAAGTACCCAAAACACGGCCGTTTCTAATTACGTTTGGTTCGTCTGGATGCTCGGAAATAATCCTAGCCACTTCGGTGGAGTTCGAGCCTGTCTGATCAATACTGAGTTGTTTGACGGTCCACTTGTTATCTTTGAAAGAGCCAAGAAGGGCCCTCGAATCACCGGTCACGGCCACCTTCAACATTTTAGAATTGGTGTCGTAAAACGAGAGCAATGCACACGATCCTGACAATGCAGGCATCAATAGCTCAGCAGCTTTTGCCTTATTATTATCGTTTAAGAGCCGCTCGATGTTTTTGTTTACAATCTCGTGATCCAACTTGAGAAACCCGTTCTTCATAGCCTGGTCAATGGTAGCGCTGCTGGGTACATAACGGAGGTTCTCTTCCTTTGTAGGTTTGAAAATAGTGCCGAATTCATGAACAATGTACAGAATTAACTGATCTCTCAACTTGGATGAGGTTGTCCAGCCACCATGACCATCAAAGACACCGAAGAACATCCAGTCGGTGGAAGTTTTAATGTTATTATCCTGCAAAATTGGCACCTGGACAATTTCCTCAGCACGATCATCTTCAATGGGTGAGTTGGAAGGAAGCTGGCAAATATCGTAACGTGTAACACCTTTGCCGCGGCTTACATAGTAGGACTCTTCATATTGCCTCAACTTAGCGCTAAC
>JAJMCO010000143.1:0-32051 GCA_030573015.1 Metschnikowia peoriensis | reverse complement strand
AGTTTGGCTTTGTCGGCCAATACCTTTTCCACGACATCATCGAAACGCACGTGTTGCATCACTACTGCTCAAGAATCCCCTTCTACAATGCACGTGAGGCCAGTGCTGCCATCAAAAAGGTCATGGGCCAGCACTACCGCCACACTGACGAGAACATGTTCAAGTCGTTGTGGAAATCTGTCAGATGGTGCCAGTTTGTTGAGGGAGACAATGGTGTGTTGATGTACAGAAACGTCAACGGCCTTGGTGTTGCTCCTAAGAAGTAGTGCTTTTATTTTATTTTTATATATTCCCAATTTAAATTTTATAGATTATAAAAACTTCGCTTTATGAGTCCTGTTTTTTCATTTTGCTTCCGCCCAGTGGCGTGACGAGGTGCTTTATCACCGATTATTTCCTGGAGATTGTGGTCCCAAGAACTTCATCACGTGGCCCTAAACAATTTCTTCGATTCGGCGTGAAAAAGACACGTATTTTCATGAAGAGTATCAGTCGGTTAGATTAAGAATCTCGTGATGTTGTTGATTTGATTCGTCTATTTAATTTTGGGAATACCAGTATCCATGATAATTTGCCAGTGAAGAAACCAATTCCAGGAAGTATTTGTCCAATTAATTACAAGTCAAGATCTGATATACACAAAAACTGCCAATATGAATCATTCTAAGCCGCCATAAAGACCACCGTAATGCTCATGAGAACAAAAGTCCACGCCACCTTCAATACATGTGCTGAATTGGTTGACACATATGCGCTTCCTACGAAATTGCACGAGGCATACTCGCCGCCTTCGTCCCAGAAATACGAAAGCTTGATCGTGTTATTTGTTTGCGGGCATGCAAATCCGAAATCTGCGGGACAGTCTCGTGCCATTACCTGACATACATTCACACACGGAAGAACTTCATAATAATCTTTCACTGGTACCACCTCCTCATCAATGAATGCATTACGTGACGCGTTTGCAGATCGATATAGGTAGCCTGTGATATTTCTTGTGGAGCAACGGGGAATTGTGACGGCACATAGCCAGTTTTTGTACAGGGTGTTGCAAGTCTGGCACGAGCCCACCGGTGAGAATACCGCATCTTTGGTTGTATTGCACGGAATCTGCTGCAACGCCTTGGAAAAATTACCAAATAAACTGCGTGCCTCGTTATCATAAAGCTGTTTTAATGCATCAGCAGACTCGTATTCGGCAAGCGACAGTGCAGGCACAGAATACGCCACCTCATCACAAAAGTCTAAGTCGTACACTAATTTACAAGCATCATCACCCAAAGTTTCAAACTCAAACTGCGCATACAAAGTGCCTCCTTGCACAGACCCTCTTTGGTCACTAAGGTCAGAAAGAAGGTAGCCCACGTATTTTGTGCTTGCATTGAGCCCACTGACATAAAATTGTTGGCGCAAACTACCACCTCTTTTAGTGTAAGAAGTGACATAGTTATCACCGAGCGCCAATGAAGGGCCATTTCTGACCGCACACCAACTTTCATTTAGCGTGGCGAAGTGGTTTTTCTGCGTTTCCGGAAACACCAAAAGTTGGTAGTTTGAGAGGGAAGAATTATACTCGGAAACATTGGTTTTACCGGCAACCAGCGTCAAATTACCCGTGACAATAAGCGCACTTGCGGCATCTGTATCCACAATGTCTATAAACAGCCGTGAATCCCATTGATACACCAAATCATTCTGGGAAACCCCGATTTCATACGACCACAGGTCGGTGAGATTTGTGCTTTGCGGCGCTTGAACGGCCATGTATAAAACCGAGCTTGTTTCAGTCACTGAGACCTCAGCCAATGCTTGGAAATAACCGTTGCTAAATTTACGCATCTGGGAGTTTTCCAAGCTTTTCAACATCAGTGCGTTGAATGAATAGTAAACCACCAAACTATTGTCATTGCTGGCACTCAGATCCTCGGGTTGCAGACAAATATTACCGGTAACAAACACTAAATACTCAAAATATTCACCCAACCCTGTCGATGCATTTACATTGAATGAGTAATACTGTATTCCACTTTGTCCTATAGTATTTTGTATGGGTGTGTATTCCGAGAGTCCCTTGGAATCATCACCGAGTGATCTTTCTATCTCCTTCACCAGCCCACCTAAAATTTGATCATCAAAATTTGGAAGCACATTCTCCTCATATGTCCATCCAGGAACCAGCGGCCATTCTTCTTGTGAACTCAAAGTGGCTAGTATTAGCGGTAGGAGGAAAGTAAAAGCACAAATGAATGAGTATTTCATTGAAGCATAGTCTGGTCTGAGATTTTGATTTTGCGTTTATGAACAACTGCTTTTTTTAATTTTTAATTCTTCAAAAATTCTTCTCCCTTCGAAAAAAAATAAAAAAAAAGAAGAAATTAGGCTTGTAAAACTCTATGAAGAATGAGCAAAGTTAGTAAAGTGAGGTCCTCTTCTCTGCTTTTCATGGTGATCTTATCTGAGAAGTTTTGAATGCATAAACGCGCCACCTCTATGCACAACGGTCGGTGCCTTGGTCCAAAAAATGGGTTGCAATTAAGATCGTTTAGATGCTAAATAATTACGAAATAATTACTAAATAATTTAAAAATGCTATGGGTACTTTGGTAATCGTAGCAATGACAGCCATTTCAAACCGCAAATGATTGATGACCACACTAATAGTGATATGATGCGATACGTTGAAATGTGAAATGAGAGCGAGTGAAATCTTCAAAAGAGTTTCCAGAACTTCTTTTTCTTTTTTTTCTTCTTTTCCTCAGGCTTGAAAACTTGCGTTAAATCCGGTTGGGACTTGGAAGGCTCGAGGTCCACTATTCGGTTGGACAGGTCTTCGTGAGACAAGAACTTTTGCAATTTACTTGTTTTGGTTCTGCGGGTAGGTTTTTCACCCTCTGCAAACTTTAACATCAGCGCTTTTGGAGCTGACACGGGTGATTTTGGCGGATCAATTTTGATAGTAGGTCCCTTGTTTGCTTGAAGAGCGTTCATCCTTAGGTTTCGCTTAACTTCATTGTAAGATACACCTGAACTTGAACCGCCAGTTACCGCCTTCTCGACCGGTGGAAGCAAGGACTTGGTTTTATAGGGTACCGCACCAAATGATGTCGAACCAGTAATTTCACGAGCCAATTTTGCACCTTGACCACGAAAGTCAGGGTCAACATCTTTTAACTCTTGACAGAAATGCAGCGACAGGTCTGATATCGTTTTAATGAAGTTGGCAAAATAGTGCTCATTTATGTCTTCCTTTTTATATTTATCGAGCTTTGCATTCATCTTCGACTTGTAGTCATTATAGAGGTCAGCAATCTCATCAAAAGAAGTGTATGAGTCAGCAGAAGATTCACTATCTGTACTCGACTGACTTTTCAAAGAATGGTCTGATATCGAGTCTGAGTCTGATTCATCGTTTTTATTTTCATCTTGTACTAGAGATTTTAGCGAACTCAGGAGGTCCTTACTGGAGGTATCCTGCGAATTCAGACCCGCCGATGAGCCCAGAGTAGATTTGTTGGATATTGCCAGGATTAGTTTCCCTTCAAAAGGCCCCATATTTTGCGCAGGAACAACAATAACAGGAAGTGGAAAGAGTTTGACGAGTCGATCGCTGAGACGCGAGGAAGTCCATGACTTTAACGGAGCACTATTTTTAACACTTGATTTAGAGCCCGTGGACACGAGATTTGGCTCGTATAACTTGTACATATCTTTCAAAACGTCCTTGGTTTTACCCTCGGCAATTTCAACAGTAAGCTTGACAATCGCCTTTGGGTTTACCACTGAAAGCGCGTATTTCATAATGTTGGAGGCAATCTGCTTGATATACTCAGGACGATTGCGCTGGCGTTGGCGCACTTTTTCCGTTTTTGGAGGGTAAGCCTGCGGTGGAGGGTACCTTGTGAGTCTGTTGCTTGAAGCCCCTAGTGAATGAGGGATGGACGACACAATGACAACAGTGTCACCGTGTTGTACAAAGTTACAAAGTACCCAGTCAATAGCAACCCAGGTATGTTTGCGCCCACTTACATACACCATGATTACACGGCCACATAAGGTAGGCCAGAGGCCCTCGCTCGTGAGGTTGCCCAAGTACAAGTCCTCGAATTTTTTATGTACGCGAGTAAGCGTGCAGCACTTGCGTGTAAGAATAGGTACCGTCGGGTATTTGAGCTGCGCTCGAGAAAATATTGCCGAAACATCTTTTCCTCGAAGCGGCGAGAGCATACGTGTAGGTGACGCGTTCGGAGAAGTTCCAGGAGACCGTAGCGACAAGTAATCGCGATCAGCACCACGACCTCGTGAGTCGCCGCTCTCAAACAGCAATCGCCGGCGTGAGGACAAGTATTCGGCACGGCTTTCGTCGTCAAGAAAGTCGTACGTGGAGTCCTCGACGGCCTGTATGTTGATAGTGTCAAATGAGACACGTTGTTCGAATTTGCCGGCCTGACAGCCGCCAGGTACGTCAAATACCACACTACGGTAATCATCATTCTGGCGCATTGTTAATTTTTGAAGCAAGAGCTGTGCCACAGAGAGTCCGTGACTTTCGTTGCTTGCCCTGTGATCTTCTGTTACAGGTTCCTGGGCGTCACTCGTGTTGTCGATTATTGGGTCACTCGCCGACAAGTATCCGACCAAATTGGGCGAGGTGGCGCCGTGTTTCATATGTGGTCGGGCGAGATTTGTGGACTCAGACATTTGTTGCTTTGCGGTTCGTAGGCTTTTCGTTTCTTTTTATTTTCTTTTGTTTTTTTGCAGGTGTTGGCGGCGGCTAAATTAGAGGCGGTGACTTGAGAATTGTAGAGGGGCGTGCCTGGCGCGTAAATATCTCTGAGTTGTGCCTTTTACCTTTGGAATATTCCTTTATTTTTTATTCCGTCAATCTTTTTTCTTTTATTACGGGCAATAAATTTATGGGTAAATTTCAGTTTTGGTGAATGGCGTTTTTCAATTACAGTAAGCTTTTTTTTTGCGCTTTTTCTAGTGGGTGGATTTTTTGTGGAGAGATAGCGAGGGAGGGCAAGTAGCGAGGGCAATGAAAATAATAGGAGGCCGGCAAGTTCCCGAAATTGCGATGATGGAAAATACGCGAAAACAAGGACTTGAAAACCGGATTCTTTGACTTTGAACCAATCGAAGTAAATCAATTGGATCGACTACTCTGTTCTTTTCTGTATTGCTCTTTTTCTTTTGCTTGGCGGAAGAAAATGGGTGATCAAGAAGGCTTGGAATGGGTTGCGCCGTGCATAGGCCGATAAAGACGACTATATGCCAAACCAAAGTTCCGAAAAGGTGGTTCTAACTTCTAAGTCACTGCTGTTCTAGTTTTCCATGATGGAAGTGAAAAACTTAAATGGTGTAAAATACAGATTAGAAAAACTTGAAAAAAAAAAGATAAAAATAAAAATAGACCGGGTTTTTTTTTTGGTTTTCTTTTTTCATGTCTGGTTCAACATAGACATCGAGCCCTATGAGTGAAGTTCTTCGTGATAACTTTAAGTACGAGATATATGGGAAATATGCTTCACTCTCTTTTTACCATCTTTAACTTAATTCTTCCCCATTTCATTGGTAAATCATATCTTCATTATCGCATACAGTAGCCACATCGTCAGTAATAGTACCTCGACCTTTGAGGAGCACTAACCTTTAAATGGAAGCCGAGAGTAATGGGTTTTGCCTGCGATCCCATAGCATTTGCAACCGAGAAGACATTTTCATTGGAAAATGAAAAAAAAAATAGAGATGCTTAGAAATCTTTTGCCATTTGATAAATAACCGAAAAACCCGTCTTTCGACTATTATATTACTCACCTATGGTCTTCGAACTTTCAGCTCTTGCTTCAGAGAAATAATTTATGATTTTGTCACCTCCAGTTCAGGTAGCGCCATTATTGGAGGTAGATTTCTCGCCAGGTAATACTTTTGCTTTGGGTGTTTGATTGCTTGCCTCATAGCTGCCTTTTAGCCCAAATTTTTAGTTCTGAAGTATTTTTATTAACGCACTGTTCCACCCCATAACTAGTCTTCGTACACATCTTTAGAGTACTGTTTTATTCCGTCAATAACCAAATCCGAAAACCCAAAGGTATGAAAGATTTCCAACTTCAACTTCAATCGAGGGTCGAGAGCCGTGGCGAGACAAAGTACTCTTATTGCTTTGAAATCGAATTTCCACCCTGTAAGGGGTGATAAGAGAAAAGGGCACCCCGAGCTTTTTACAAACCAAGGGCTATCAAATGATTTGCGAGGCTAACGTCCTTAGGTGTCCAATAACTGCGTTAAGATCTTTTGATAACTCATAAGTTGATCAAGTATCTTAGAGGTGAAATTCCACCGATCGTTGCTTTTATCAATTAAAGAGTCAGGAAACTCATCTCTTTGCCGTGCTTGAGAATCGGCCCTCAGTAATTAGTAGGAATCGGAAATATCATCTTGAAGCATGGACACGCAGTGATTTAGCCAAAAAGAAATTTAAGTATCTGAGTCTGATAAGACCACCTCTCTGCTTCTCCTCAATTAGCTAGCAGACAGCTGATATTAAACCTCTCAATAACTATGTCATATTTATAATAATAAAAAGGAAGTAATTAATGCGTATAGACTACTCACAAGACGTGCGGGTTTATGGTATATGTACAATGCTAATGATGTTCCTCTTTAGATCCCGGGGCCTTATACTCTGTCGCCCACGGTTTCATGTCATTCTCTAGTGCGTGAATTTTAGGTAACACAATATTGGGCTGAGTCGTGGAAGATTGGCCCGGTCCCAGAAAAGACAGTTGCCACGAATTAAAGCGGGGTACTGGGGTAGCAACCAGAGGCGCCAAGCGAGGAAATACCAGAGAACGCAGCGGGCCTGATCCAAGAGGTGCAATAGATCCAAGCGTGGTCGCCTGTTTGATGGGCGGGATCGAGGAATTTGATGTGATGAGATTAACTGGTTTTGGCATAGGCTCTGATGGCGGTTCATTCGAGTCTACGCGTTGTTTATGCAAATTTGGCTGGTTTGGGCCCGAGGAGTATGAAACTGCGGGGTTATAGTTTGCATAGTTGGCCGGAGACGCATATGATCCAGAGTATGCTGGACGGAGTGCTGGTTTCAGACTCGGGGGTTGCGCCGATGGCACTTGAGGATTAGAGTTATAAGGCTGGAATTGGAAAGGCACTACGTTCAGAAGCAGCAGTTGACTGGGTAAAAAACCCCCTGTCTGGCCATGTGGGCCCAGGAAAGAAGCCTGTGAAGGTAAAAACGGTTGCGGCGTAGTGCTCTTTTGTTTCACCACCTCTTCGTTTGCTGTTGCAGCAGTTTTAGATTGTGAAGGTAATGAAACAGACGGCTTATATCCCGGAAGATGGCGGTAAGGAGGTATTCCTTTCACGAGCAGTAAACGCTGGCTTGGAAGAATAGGCGGCAGGTGCATGAGTGGTGGGCCTTGAGGCTCTGCAGATGGCAGTTCCGGACTTGCATCCGGAGTAGCTTTACGCCTTCCCCTGCGTCTTGTGACAGGATTCGGGGTGGTTTCTCGAGATGGAGCGGGCAGCACCAGCAGCGGCGTCTCAAGTATACGGCGACTAGCACGTGTGCGCTTGGCATTTGCAGCAGCTGCAGCCATTTCTGCACGACCAAACGGATTTCTACGTTCTCTTCCTCTGCGTTTTCTTGGACGGCCTCTGCGGCTCATGGGCGACGGAGTGGCCATGGCCGAATCGGCAGGGGCATTTGCACCCCGAATGTTTCCATGATCCTCATCATCTGAAAGTCCAGTTGTGCGCATTTCTTCATCCAGTAGGCTGGGGCTACCTGTACGCGATACTTTTGCATCATATAATGTTCGGAAATCAGCCCGCTCACCCATCATTTTCCGTTTGCGCACTGACTGAATCACTTTAAATGTGTCACGTAGAAATTTAAGCCGCTGGCCCACGTTCACAAGGTCCAGATACCAGTTTTCCTCCGCCTCTGCTACTGGTATCGAGCCCAGCTTCATGATTTGCGAGTACTGCGCTAAGTTATGAAGAGATTCTGAAACTGGCCGCTCAAAGCTTGAAGACAGAAGCGGCACGAGATGTCGTTTGCGAGGTGCTGCTATCTGGGATTGGCCGGCTTGCATTGATGGTTGTATTTGTGCACCTGGTTTCGTGTAATTGAAAGTGACGATTTTCGAAGGCGGGGACTCTTCATCAGCCGCCGTATCTATTCCCAATTCCACCCACCGTTCAGGATTGTAACGTAATACCACAGCACCGGGATTCATTTTTATATGATTTATCTATTCCTAGCGTGGGAGAAACTGTATGTTAAAAAGTATAGCGTTCGCCGTGTGCTAAATTATAGGGCGCAACCAGGAAAGTAAGTTTTTCACAGCTTCAGAACAAAATAAAAAGTAATATAAAACAATTCCTTCTTTTATCAAGGTTTTGTACTCAGAAGTATTATCTCTGATTCTTCTTGTTTTTTTGATTAGTTTTTTTTTTTGTTATCCCACCAACTTGAATAATGTCCACCGGCACAGTCTTGTAATTTCCAATTATTGGGGCTTGACTCTTCTCGCTAGAGAGAAAAACAGAAAATAATAAATGCAATTATTGGAAGAAGTAGCTGCAAGTTCGAAATGGTAATAAGATAAAGTCTTGGAATATTTATTTTCAGATATTCTTCTACTTTAAATCTTCATTTGCGAGTAACCTCAAAGTATGTATCAGATCAATGGAAATTGGTTAACCTGTCTCCATCGTCAGCAGAAGCGAAAATGAACAGTGCGATACTGGACCGCGAGCCTGGACTGTATGCAGGCCGAACCAAAAACACCATGCGTCAGGACAGTTTTCTGATAATCTTGCTTCTCAAAAAAATTGCCCTTACCTTCTTCGGCTTCTTCTTCTTCTTTTTATTTTTTTTTTTTATTTATTTCTCAGCATGACCACATCTGAAATATCTCCCGGTTCAGAGAACGAGCCGTTGGATGCAACTGCCTCCCAGGTCGCGTACTTGGTCGAGTCATTTCTCGACCTTGGTGTTCTCGTACATGATAACCAGGGAACTCAACAATCACACACAGCATTGACCAGGAAAACTAATCAGGTAGTTAGTCAGCTTTCCGGTCTCACCAATAGTCCTTTCACGCAGCAGTACCCTATTCCGATAGATGTCCTTACTTATATTGAGGATGGACGGAATCCAGACATCTACTCACGTGAATTTGTGGAGGTGACCGCCAAATCCAATGCCCGTTTGAAGGGCCGCATGTTGGCATTTCGCCAACTTCTGAATGTGTTGGGCGACAAATTGGTGGAGGAATTTCCTCATCTCAAGGGTGCAGTAGAAAACATCCAGGAAAGAACGATACATCTGGAAGCCGCAAAGCAGGAATAGTTCTTTTTTATGAAACATTACGTGCATGCTTTGCAAAGTCTTTCAGTTCAGAAATATATATCAAATTTTAGCAACAGCTGGATCGAATTGTGACCGGCTCTTGCTGTGAGGCATTAGGAGGCGTCAGATAGTTAAGGAAATGAAGGCTTCAGAAAGGGCCCGGACAACTTAATCGCTCATACTCTAGATGACTATTTGCAGTGGCGAAAAAAGTACTTCATGGCTGTCTATGACGTTAAGAGGAATGAGTTATCTATTGAATCCATGAATATCTGCATTTTCAAGCTATGTTATCAACATTGTTGATCAAATATCGACCTGTCATTCAGGAATGGCAAGCTTTGGTGAGAAAAGGCATAGCAACCAGCATAATGACCAGAAACGCAGACGCGATCGAGTGACTTACTAGAACCTCGACTAATCAAATAGCCATAAAAACAGAACTTGACATTGATTTTTTTTTTTTTTAAGAAGCTGGAATATAACCACTATAGATTAGCCATTCCTGTGTCTCTCGACATGTGAAATGAGAACTGTGAATAATTCAATTAATTTTTTTATTTTTTATAAAGGCGTATGAGCTCAACCTTTTGTCTCTAGTAATTCGTGAAAAGATCGATCTAGCTAATTTCGAAAATGAGGTAAACCAGAAATAGGAATTGCAACGCGCCAACCAGCAATAGCGGTTGACCAGCCTCATCAAGGCTTGAGAGTCGGATATTCAGTTGCGATCGTAAAAGTCACGTGTTCCAATATCCTACAATTGAATCTAAGATTGGGGAAACAAATAGTTTGTTTTTTCTTTTTTTTTTTTTATTTTTGAAACTCAATATATATTTTTTACTAGACATTGAGGATTGCAAGTCTAGAATCGGCCAAGAGTTCAGACCATATTCAGTGAATTATTGGCCGCTCTAGCAAATGCATGGTTCGGCGTTTTCTAACAAGCTTGTGCTCGTATGTCGCTGGTAATAATTGCTGGCCTGGTATTCTTGCTGCGGCTCACAAAAGCGCAAAATTATTGTTGATATATGGATACGTCATTCATGATGCCGTTCATCTGAACAAAATTTTGCACCGTTACTGATCCGATCAAATCCCTTTTAGGAAAGCTTTCAGCCTCTAACGCACGGCCCTTCGTAGAGCAACCAACCGGAGTGCATATACCTCGGCACACGCTATTGTTTTCGGAGCTTGGCAAATTTCATCGATGCGGGGAGACAAAAGAGCCTGAAATTTGGAAATTAAAAGAGAACAAAAAAAGCTTAACTTTGAATACTGAATCAAAGTTTACGATTACGGGCTGTCAAAAAATATATAAAGTATATCTCTGCAGGGTTTATTCTGCCGCAACGAAACGCAAAGAAAACCCTTGAGATTGGAAATAAAATGTTGCCCGAGAATAAAAAAAAACCCCCTTCGTTTAATGCAAATCTAAACCCTTAGACAAGTTTTTGGTTGAAGGTGGAACGCATTCTGAGCGGTTTGAGCCAGCGTGTGCGGCCCCTTTGGTGGCCGTTATTGGCGCATCCAACCAGCGCAATGTATGCGCGAACTCCTGAATTTTGGCGACCATGTGCACTAACTCTGTGTGTAAATCTGAAATTGGCAGCACGTAATGCGCGACCAGGCCCTTTAAGCACTTTAAATGCTGGCTTATCCAATTTGTTTACATACAACCCTCTAATTTCAGCCAATTATTGGATAGATACACGCATTATGAGTGTTATGCCATCAAAATAACACAGCACGCGTCGTATTCGTGGCCCGGTTGAGAAATTATCTTGGTACAGTTGCGCCCCTTGCTCTAATTTCTTTTATAAAGCCAGTGGGTTTCGCTTTATTAGCAATGTAGAAACCTCCGATTCTCTTTGAGCTAATCTTCAAACTTTTCCATCTTTTACATTTATCTTTTCGTCCCCAGACTGAAACTTTTCAAAAGTCTGAACCCTCACATTCCTTTAATTCACAATGACTAAATTTGGTGTCCCAATTTTGCTTCTTCTTCTTCTGGCTGCACGCACTACTCTTGCTGAAACTAGCGCAGAAACAACAATCACCATTACCTCTAGTGTGGTGGAAGTCATTCCTGTGACGGAGTATATTTTCACTACGGATGGTTCTTTGACCACGATCCTTGTGACAGGTACTGGTCTGTTAGTTGCAGCAAGTGCTCCGCCCGAGCCTACAGAAACATTTGCACCCACAACCACTAGCAGCACCCAAGTCACTGAGACAACACTGAACACGCCTGAAGTTGTCGTCAGCTCTTCTACCCTTTTTTCCACGTCTGTTACTTCAGCAGCTCCACCAATTTTGTCTTCTTCAAGTGCATCTGTTTCATCCTCCAGCGAAACATCTATTGAAAGCACCATTGCGCCTGAGACAACTCCGGTTACCACGGAATCATCCGTTAGTTCCGTGAGTCCATCCAGCTCTACCAGTTCATCTGCTACTGAGTCGGAAGAATCGACTACGGTTTCGGCTGAAGTTTCGTCTACGGCTGTTTCTTCCCTCTCAGCTGTTGAACCTATTGCCTTTTCATCCAGCACAACACCTTATACTTCTGAGATCTCAACTCCTGCCGAGGCTTCTGCTTCTGCTGAGACTTCCTCTTCTGCTGAGACTTCCTCTTCTGCTGAGGTGTCTTCTTCTGCTGAGACTTCTTCTTTTGCCGAAAATTTGTCTACTTCCTCTAGTCCAGCTGCTGAGTCATCTGCTACAAGCTATCCTCAATACAGTTCGGCTCTCAGTGAGTACCCCGAGTCTTCCTCTAGCACATACTTTGTTTCTGCTGCTGCTTCTCCCGACTATTCTGAGTCACATTCCACTGCAGTATCTGAAACATTGAGTCCATCAAAATCCGCCACATCTGTGGCATACCAGACTTCTGATGCTTCCGCATGGACTACCCAGTCACTGATTCCTTTCGGTTACTACTCAACCTCATATTCTCGTACAACAACGGTCTTGGGCGGTACCCCAGCAGTTGTGGACTACGTTGTTTTGTACACTAACGTTTGTTAGGATGTTCCAAGAACAATATAATTTTTAGCCGTGCCACGACTTGCACTTTCTTTAACAAATTATTTTATAGTTAATCCATAGATCTTCATGACAATAAGGTTGATTTTCCTTCACAGAAAAATTATTGATTCTATAAACCCCTGATATATCGCCAATGATGTGTTCGAACATTGTAAAACAAATACTTATTTTCAGCCTAATTGAGGTCGTGTTTAAATGTATCATCAGAGATAGTTTCTCTTGCAAAGGTCTTTGTTTTCAAGGTCATGCTGGGGGCTTTTGATTGAATGAAAATGCCTTATCAGACCCCTGTTTTTTCGGTCAAATAACTGCTACCTGAAGTCCAAAAATTGTTGCCGAATTCTTGAAAAATTATGAATTATGATATCGTCTCTGTAAGAATTCGATTCTTGCTATATGTCAATATACTTTATATTCCTGAATTGAGGTGACTTTTAGTTTTCTTTTCCAACGGGAAAATTACTCCCTTCATGATCAGTTCGCGTATTTAGAGCGAGCTCTTAATTTAGGCCCATTGAGATAGAAGAGAATTGGGATGAGAAGCAAGATAAGCAAAATGATTGCTAAGACCATTGTACCCCAAGCCACAGGGTATTTGTTCGTGCTTAAATTCACGAACAAGGCTCTGCCAAAGAGTGGAAATGCCCCTCCCATCATTGCACGGAGAAACATGTTACCCGCAAAGACTGAAGCCAAGAATCTGTAAAAGGACATACCCAAATAGTTGAAAAGTGTTTGGTATGCGAAAAAAGCCCCCAACATAAAAGCACCCGCTCCAATCATTGGAACTATCCAATGGATAGACGGAGTCGCGGTCCATGCAAAAATAATCATTCCCAAACTCATGGCAAGACTTCCAAAAATACAAACAGGCAAATGGACTTCTGGCGAGAGCTTTTCCCCTGCAAGTAACTTTTTGGTGAAACGGTGATATATGATAGGGAGGTAGATGAATGCACCAATAAAAAGTCCAATGATCTGAGACATGTAACTTGCACCCATTCCTACCAAACTGAATCCATAAGTTTCGTAAAAAACAATGGGAAACGCTTCGAACCATAAATACAATATCGCATAAATGAGACCCAAATAAACGTTGATCAAAAGAACCACGGGCTCAAACGTCATGATTTCAAAAGGCCGCCAAAAAGTTTCGGCAAGAATATCCTGCAAACTTTTGCCATGATTATCAAGGTGTCCTTCACTAACAATATTTTCATTGCCAGTAAGTGCTCTGAGTCTTTCGGCTTTCCGGTAAAGAAGTGTGTTTGTACTGGACTCCGGAAGAAACACACTCAACCCAATGAACAAGATACCCGAGACAATACAAACAAACCAAAACGGCCAATGATAACTATGACTGTCTGAGATAAGCCCAGCACCGATAATTGGGCCAAAAGAAGGAGCTGAAACTTGTGCAGCTGACCATATTGCTAGAGACACGGGCATCCATGCCACAGGTGTCACATCACCCACACTGGCACTTCCTGTAGCCAAACAAGGGCTTCCAAAAATACCTCCGAGAAAACGTAATACCGATAGTGAGGCTATGTCTGAAACCAAAGCAGTGGGTATTTGCAAGATGAAAAAAATAAAAGTGGACACACTGTAAATGAGGGTTCTGCCAATCCTAGCATCTTCAGATAATGGGGAGAGAAGCATTGGGCCAATTCCATAGCCAAACACAAAAAGTGAAAGAGGTAATGTGGCTTTGACACGATCAACGTGCATTTCCTCCATAATTAAGTCAACCCCGGGGGTATAAATCGCAGATGCCATGTATACGAAAGTGGTTAAGAGCGAGATTTTCCCGATGAAAAGAGCCTTATAATAAAAAGGCCAATTGTAAGGATTTTCAGGGTCATCTTCTCCGTCCCACGTGACAATAATCTTCCCATCTGAAGATTTGTCTGATTCCTTTTCGCAAACAGTGCTGGTTGAAGAAGTTTGCACATGATCTACCAGAGACACGGCAGCAAAGTCTGATATCTCCCCAAAGCCTGAAGAGTATTTTGCCGGTAAAATGTACGAAGAAAGCTCCTCCTTATGCATGAGAACTCTGCGTCCAGAAACATAGTATAAAAGTCTTCCGAAAGAAGAATCACGTATAATTTGTTGAAGCATAGGAAATCAAGACTATTTAAGTAATCAGGCTGATAAATTATTTCAGGCCTAGAATTCAGGATATCTACTACAATATTTATATTGCTTCTGAAGGGTTTTGCTGAGTAATTAAATTGGCGCTAAAAATTGACATATCTGCGCAAGGTCGCACTTGCTTATTAATCGGTTGCTTTCACAGTTCGCAAATGTTTCAAAACATCCTGGATAATGCCTAGCGCTCACAAAGAAAGTTCAAAAATTCCGACTTTTCTATATATGAAAAACAATTTTTCGATGAAATATTTCCGAAAGAATTATTTTAAAATGTGAGAATTGAAAGTTGATTCTTATTTTATGACTACCTCCATGGATTTTTCATTCGCCAAATGAATTCCAAGATCAGCCGCATGATTCTGCATGTAAAGCTCAGCCTGCATCTTGAGTGGACCCTATTTCGGGAGTTTCACCAATTGGGTAAGATTGCCGAGCATCAGGTTGCGGCAATCCAAAACGGGATCGCTTGTGTTACAAGAGATGTTGTCCAGAATCAAAAAAGAGTAAGATTTTGTATATAAACCAGAATTCGCACTTTTTGGAAGCATTATGAAGGCTCTGCATTTCAAGCAACCCTTATGAAAGATATGCATGGCCAACCAGTTTCACTGCATGATAACATCTCACCTAACAGAAGGTCATCAATTATCTCCAATCGTAAAGAATAGTATCTTGTGGGTTGTATTATTAATCTCGGTTGATAAGTTGAGGGTGCATATGTCGAGAAAATTTCTCGTCGACTCGCGGATTTGAAAAAGAAAAAGCAATCGCTTTCGTTTTTCGACGTTGGACACGACTTTGCGCTGGGGATTTAAAATATTGATTTTTCATCGGGGTGTGCGATGACTTGATTGATTTCTTTCTAAACGTTGTTTATTGTAGCTTTCAGTGTATTGTTGCGACTGGAATATCTATTTAGCAAGCTTTCTAGGACTCGTGATAAGTATTCTTTTTGTTTCCCAATTACACAGGAATGCGTGTTACATGCACAATGCTGAGGCACTAGGGTCACTTTTGACCCATTGTATACCATATAAACTGCATGTATTTATTATATACAATATATGCTGCAAGCAGGTATTATATACAAAATCTTACTCTTTTTGAGCTTGGACAATATCTCACGTTATGATGATTGAAGATCAAAGCACATCTAATGCGTTTTCAAAAATATGCACCGAAATTTCACGAATTTTGTCACAAATGTGTTTTTAATATTCGTTGCTTCATTTCAAAAATCGTAGAATTTCTTTGTTGCACAATTTCTCTCCTCTGAGCTTTCCGGGATATCTGCTTATCAATGACAGCAGATCTCGCAAACGTAGCTCGAGTCACTATGTTCTTGAGTGCGGAAAATACTACTCGAAAAGATATCTTAAAACGACTTGAATCTGTCAGACAAGTTTGAGTTGAGCGTTTTGCATAATAGGTCGAATTTTTGTTTATAAAGTCGTTATTTTTTTTTTTATTCCTGCTGGACTTTTGATTGATGTTCCGAAACCAACGAAGCAAAGACAAATTTGTTTAAAATAAATTCGAAAATTTGCAAACATTATTCAGTAATATGTAAAATTTATTCAGTAATATGTAAAACAATAAACGGGAGAGGGGACTGACAAAAAGAAAGTTCTAAACATGCTCAACATGTTCCAAAGAATGTTTATCTGCATCCATCGTTCTGTGCTCAAGTCCAGGGGCCTCGTCTCCAAAAACCTGGGCGACCTCCTCCAAAGTATATCCGGATGTTTCTGGGAAAGTGAAAAACACAATCACCAACTCAACAAAAATAATACAACAGTAAACAATATAGTATTTCCAACTGATGGCATCCATTGCAATTGGATTGACGTACCCATTATAAATCTGTGCAAAGAACTGGGCAGTTTGAAACAAATTTAATCCTTTTGCTCTGTGCGAGTAAGGCAAAATTTCGGTGATATACAAGAATGGCAAGCCATTGATACCAACGTTGTAGAAAAAATAATAGAAGAAAATCATTGCCAAAACACCATTTGCCAACCCTTTATCGGCAAAATGTCTTTGTTCATTAAGGGCAGACAAGATTGTCCAGATCGTGTAACAAAGCAACATACCGCCAAAACAAGTCAAGAATAATGTCCGTCTTTTGAAAATGCGACAAACGCTCATTAACATAAAGCAGATGACAAAATTATAAATCATTAAGCATCCATTGATTTCAAGCTGTTTTGTGGTTTCGGTGATTCCAATGGAATCCAAAACTTTAGACAAGTAGTAGGACACTAAGCCATTACCAGAAAGCTGCATTGCCACACCGACAACAACACATAAAAACGCTCTTTTTCTGAAATTCTTCTTTTTAATAAAGTCCCAGTACGATGAGCTGGTCGTCTTCTCCTCCTCCAAAGCAGTTTGGATTTCAGTCAATTCAAACTCCACTAAAGCTATGTCGCGAGGGTCAGTAGAATTTCCGGTGTGGTATTTTGACAAAACAGCCCTGGCCTGATCTATCTTTCCCTTAGAAACGAGAAATCTGGGTGATTCCGGAAGGAACCAAACACAACAAACCTGAAAGAATGGAATAGCAGCCTGTAAAAAAGAAGGGATTGACCAGCAAGCCCTACCTTGAATGTTTCTTGTTCCATAGGTAACCCATGAGGCAATGATGGCTCCCAAGTACCAGCAAACATTGTAGGCAAAAGTAGAGGTTTCTCTGTGAGTTGGATAAGCAATTTCGGAAATTAATGTGGGCGAAGGGATTGTTGCTAACATAACTCCAAAACCCAACACAATCCGAGCACCCAAGAAAAAGCCATAGCCGGTAGATACTCCTTGCAAAATCGAACCAACAATAGCCAAAATCTGACCAAAGAAAATTAAAGGTCTTCTTCCAAAGCGGTCACAGAAAACTGAAGCAAAGGGAACAGCTGCAAGATTACCAAACAAAACACCATTTGCCAAAGCACCTAATTTCTGCCCGGCAGGATGTCCCAAGTCTTTTTGCCAAATGTCCAAAGACTGTAACCCGTTTAACATCGAGCCATCGTAACCATTGTTGGTAGAAGTGAGAGTCAATACAAAGACACACCACGTCAAAAGACGTAAATGGGGTACTTTGTACCATGGCCGTTCTTCGGCAATATAATCATGGACCGTGATTGGAACGGCCTGAATCAAAAGATTATTGTCATGTTTTGCAACGCTGTTAACGCTCAGCATATTTAATGAAGAGGTGTTTATGTTTTAGAATTGATTGATGTTATAAAAAAAAGGAAATTGTGAAACTCTTTGGTGGACAGGTACCCTACTTATACCTTTTATTTCGTGTGTCTAAAAAATTACTTCTACTTTAAAGTAAGCCCACTATGTGGGGGCGCTGCAAAGACTCTTCAGCGCATAAATCTATTAATTGGAACTGCGGGGTCATGCACAAACACGACAAAAGATGTCAACAGTCTTTGAAAAAAAAAAAGAAAACACGAAAGACCTGCGAGGAACGGCTTCGTGGGGCATGAAAGTAGTGTGACCTTGTTCAGATTAACACCTCTTGCATGTCCTTAAAAGGAAATCCTCCCTTGGTGTAAATGTCTGAGGGCCCGTTAAATTAATCATGGATTTTCCAAACAAGTTTTCTTAACTCTTTTTTGTTAGATCCTCATTGGCAAAAATCACCGCTAATGTTTGTGGACGATAAGATTTGATATGAATAGAATCAAACTGAAGCATTTATCAACGCTCTCCAGAAACCTCGTAAATGTAGCTTGGTGGGCGCGGCCGAGGTTGGGGTACATATGGTCAGGTACAGGTTTCGTCGAGTGCATGCCCCGGCATGAAAAGTTGGTAGGCCCGAAAAAAGGTTGCTAAAAGTATGATGTGTGAGATTTGTAGAGATTTACTAAAAAAAAATCCTCAACATTCGTGGACACGAAAAACAAACTAATATTGGCGTCGGCTTTGAGAACCCACAGGAGGTGAATCTACAAGAAGTTCAGCAGGAAGTAAAAAGAAATGAAACTTATCCAAAATTATTCTACTTGTTTCGAAACAGAAGAGAAACCAAATAAACCAAATTTTTTCTAATTTTTTTTCTCCAGCTTGAACTTCACAAAGTCAAGGCGGAATCTATTTTCAAAGTGGCCTTTTCGAGTTAGGAACTCGGGTCCACTTCCACTTCGGGAACCCTTAAGCAAGCAAACGCGAACATGGAAAAGGCGGAGTTGGAGCCGGGTTTCCGCTATGTGGCTCGGCAATACAACAATCCCGCATTATGAAAAATTTAAAGTGTGGTTGACACAGCTTACCCCGCAAAAACTCCAACCGTTGTTCGGGACTACGAAAATAGACTTTCGGGGAACCCAAACCTTTTGGGTAATTTTTATAGGATAGGCTTCATTTCTAGTGAAAAATATCGATTTGTGTACCGTAGACGCGCTAGGTTACTGTTTTTGGTAATCATGAGCAGACCCCACAAGCCAAAAAACGAAGATCTACCGAATAGCTTATTTTCAAGATTTAGTGATTTAAAGATTGATCGATTTCTCCCAGAATTTGCTTTCCTCTTCTTTCTCATAATTCATCCAGATCACCAATTTCGTCAAATATGGGATTCTTAAAAGTTGCAGGCACCAAGATCGTGGACTCCAATAATAAGCCAGTGGTGTTGAAAGGCACTGCTACCGGAGGTCACCTCAATATGGAAAACTTTATCACCGGTTACCCTGGCCATGAAACTGAACATAAGAAAGTGTTAGAGTCCAAAATCGGAAAGGAGAAATTCGATTTTTATTTCGATAAGTTTTATGAGTATTTCTGGACTGATAGCGATGCCAAGTTTTTCGCTCAAGAGTTAAAGCTCAACTGTTTGAGAATTCCGTTTAATTACAGACATTTCATTGACGACACCGGAGACATGTTTAAAATCAATCCTCGCGGGTTTGAACTTGTGGACCGTATTGTGGATTCCTGTTCACGTCATGGAATCTATACCATCTTAGATCTTCATACGGCACCGGGAGGTCATAACCAGGACTGGCACTCGGACTCAGGAATTCATAAGGCGCTTTTTTGGGACTTCAAAATTTTACAAGATGTTATTCTTAACTTATGGACAGCACTTGCTTCACACTACAAGGATAACGAATGGGTTGCGGGATACAATCCTTTAAACGAGCCAGCAGTGGCAGATCATTCCAAGCTTGTTGCATATTATGGTCAGCTTGAAAAGACTATTAGGGCTGTGGATCCGAACCATATTCTTTTCTTGGATGGTAATACTTATGCCGCTGATTTCAGGCAATTTCCTGGAGCAGTGTGGCCCAATACTGTGTATGCAATTCATGACTATACGCTTTTTGGGTTTCCAGGAACTGGGCCAGATTACACTGGTGCGCCAGAGCAATTTGCTAAATTGAAGTCTTCTTATGAGCGGAAAATCGAGTACATGAAGAAGCACAATGTGCCAGTTTGGAATGGTGAATTTGGACCAGTTTATGCCTCGAAATTTCGCGGAGATAGTGACGCTGATTCCATCAACAAAGTCCGCTATCACGTTTTGAAAGACCAGTTGGAAATTTATCAACATGGTGATCCTTCAGGAGATGGGTCTCCTATCTCGTGGTCGATTTGGCTCTGGAAGGATATCGGGTACCAAGGCATGTTACATGTAGATCCAGATTCCAAGTTCTACCAAGTTTTCGGTGACTGGTTACATAAGAAGCGGGCTTTGGGGTTGGACAGATGGGGAAACGATATCGATCCAAAGTATGGTAAGCTCTATGAGGATTTAATGGACCACTTTAAGGAAAATGTCCCCGAAAAATACCATAAGGCTTTGTATCCCAACACTTGGACCATGAAGGATTATATTTCGCGTGTTTCCAGAGACATGTTGTTCTCTCAATATGCTCAAGAGGAGTATGCCGATTTGTATGCTGCTTTATCATTTGAAGATTTAGACGAGTTAGCAGCCTGTTTCAAGTTTGAGAACTGTATCAAAAGGGATGAGCTCAACTCTTTCTTGAAAGAGTACTGATTGGTTTAGAGTATTTGTGTCTGGTTAGTAAATTACTAGACTTTAGTTTTGGAGAATATAGATCTATATATGGCCTTAAATTTTATTGGCATTTTTGTTTTGAAAATTTTGATTTTACGTGGGTTTGAAACTATCACACCTGTGCTAAAACAACGAGCAATCAAACCCATGTAATACTTTTCTGGACTCAAATCGATTTCTATCACTAAGAGGTTTGAGAATTAAATCGTTGGGTACATTAATTTGAGATCTACACTTCTTAGCTTTACACCTATCTCGATGCTCAAAGTCACACGCACGGTCTTTGTGTTTGTCTTTTCTTTTTTTTTTTTTTTTTTTTTTTTTTTTAAGCTCGTAAATAGTTTGTGAAGAGTGCCATCGTCCCCCACATTTTCTCTACAAGTGACGAGAAATGAACCCATAATTTACGAGTTCCCCCACTAACCCCGCACTTTCCTGTCCCGGGTAGATTTCCAAAAACAATACCGTGCATTCGCGAGACGTTGCAATGGAAAGGTTTCTTCTTTAGGAAACGCTCAGCGGACTCCCCCACATAATTTAAAAATATAGGATAAATATTCGTGGGGTGATATAAAATGTTGAGTTTTGATGTTTCAGCCATGAACATTTATATTTATCGACGAATCACTATAATCGCTGATTGATTCTTTTTTTTTCTCTATCCAAATCTTTACTAGATTAATTCCCCCTTTCAAAAATGCCTCATACCCAATTAGACGTTGAAACTTTAATTCAAGAACTCACTCTCAATGAGAAAATCTCGCTTTTGGCCGGAATGAACAATTGGTCTACCATGTCGATTGATAGATTGGACATTCCATCTGTCACCGTTTCTGATGGTCCTAACGGAATCAGGGGCACTCGCTTTTTCGATTCAGTCCCATCTAACTGTTTCCCTTGCGGAACTGGAATGGCTGCAACCTTTAACAAGGATTTGCTTTTCCAGGCAGGAGAATTGATGGCCACAGAGGCCAAAATGAAAAACTGCCACTGTATTTTAGGTCCCACATGCAACATTGCAAGGGGTCCTTTGGGTGGCCGGGCTTTTGAATCTTATTCTGAAGATCCCTATTTATCTGGTCACATTGCTTCTGCAGTTGTGAACGGAATTCAGGACTCAAACGTGGTTGCATGCTTGAAACATTTTGTGTGCAATGACCAAGAAGATGAGAGAAAAGGTGTGGATTCCATTGTCACCGAGAGGGCTTTGCGTGAGGTCTACTTAAAGCCCTTTCAGCTTGCCGTGAGAGACGCAAACCCAAAATCGATCATGACTGCTTATAATCGGGTCAACGGAGTGCACGCATCGCAATCGAAAAAGTTGCTTCAAGACGTTTTGCGTAAGGAGTGGGATTGGTCAGGCATGGTGATGTCCGATTGGTATGGTGTCTACTCCATGAAAGAGTCTCTTGATGCAGGTCTCAACTTAGAAATGCCTGGTCCCACCCGGTTCCGTGAACAAGTGCAAACGTCCCACGCAGTTGTATGTAACGAAATCCACTCGGATACTATTGACGAAAATGCGCGGTACGTACTCCACTTTATCAATGACTGCCTCAAGGCAAATATTCCCGAGGGACAGGAGGAATCTGAAAATACCGATCCCGCTGCTGGAGAACTCTTGCGGAAAATTGCGGGTGAGTCGATTGTCTTGTTGAAGAATCAAGACAACATTCTTCCTTTGAGTGCCAAAAAATCAAAGGGAAATGAAGTGATTGCAGTGATCGGACCAAATGTAAAGGCAGAAAGAAACTCAGGAGGCGGTTCGGCTTCCTTGCGCGCACGCTACACAGTGACCCCTTGGCAAGGCATTACAAAGAAAGTCCAAGAAAAGGCGGGGGATGATGCAGTGGTTCTCGAGTATACTCTTGGTGCTCATTTGGAGAAAACCTTGCCTGATATTGGCTCCATCATCCAAACCAAAGATGGCAATAAAGGCATGGTTGCCCGTTTCTATGCTGACGCTCCCGGTACAGAAAACAGACGGTTTCTTGAGGAAAGAGGTGTCGATACTTCGAAATTGTTCTTATCTGACTATCATACCGACAAGTTGCCCATTGGACTGCAGTTGTTTTATGTGGATTTTGAAGGCTATTTCACTCCTGAAGAAACAAGTGATTACTGGTTTGGATGTTCGTGCTTGGGAACTGCTCAAATGTTTTTGGATGATAAGCTTATTGTTGACAACAAGACTCATCAGGTGAAGGGAGACGCCTTTTTCTTGGGAATGGGCACGAGAGAAGAGCGTAGCGCAGTACACTTACAAAAGGGAAGAAAGTATAAGTTGACTGTTGAGTATGGAACGAGGCCCACCTCGAATCTCATTAATGAGTACCAAGAGGCAGGAGGAGTTTGTTTTGGATTTGAGGCTGCTTCTACTGAGCAAGAGGCTTTGGATAAGGCCTTAGATTTGGCTAGAAAAGCGGATAAGGTGGTGTTGGTCACAGGCTTATCTAAAGAGCACGAATCAGAAGGTTTCGACAGAGCAGATATGGATGTTCCTGGGTGGACAGACAAACTTATTACTGAGGTGGCGAAAGTTAACTCGAATGTGGTTGTGGTTAACCAATCCGGTTCACCCGTAACTATGCCTTGGGTTGATCAAGTGAAAGCAGTAGTACAAGCTTGGTATGGTGGAAATGAATTGGGAAATGCCATTTCGGATGTTTTATTCGGCGACGTGAATCCTAGTGGAAAGTTGTCTATGACTTTCCCCAAGAGATTAGAGGACAATCCATCGTTTTTAAACTTTGGTTCCACTCACGGCCACGTACTCTATGGTGAGGACGTTTTTGTTGGATATCGGTACTATGAGAAGATCGGCATTCAGCCATTGTTTCCCTTTGGCCATGGTCTTTCATACACGACTTTCGAGTTGAGTACACCTGAGATTTCCAAGGTTGACGACTTTGTCCATGTTTCTGTGAAAGTAACAAATACAGGAAAAGTGGCAGGAAAGGAAGTCGTGCAGTTTTACGTGGAGCCCAAAACTCCCAAAATCATTCGCCCTAACAAGGAGCTTAAGGATTTTGTTAAGGTGGACTTGAAGCCAGGAGAGAGCCTGACCGTTAGCGTGAAACTTCCCACGCTCGACGTTACGTCTTACTGGGATAGCTACAAAAACAAGTGGTTTTCCGAAAAAAACGAATACTCAGTATTGGTGGGCACCTCCTCGGACCAGATTTCTGGAAAGGCCGACTTCAAGACAAAGGCTGATCAATGGTGGTCAGGTGTTTAAAAGCCAAGACTAGAGTTTGATTATTTGAAGGTAGTAACCACTCATTTTTCGGATTTTTCAGTACAAAAAAATGCCGTGGTTTGAAATCCTAGTGTAATCGTTTTGATCTATAGTTTATACCAATTAAGTTGATTTGAAAGATCTAGCAAAAAGAAACTAAACTGATTTTATCGTAAAATGTCCCAATCGGGCCTAAGCGCACCTTTGTGCCAGAAAAACCTCCGTGCATCTCGAAAACGCAGTATTGCCTAATCCGCTTGTTTTGTAAACAAGACCATGTTAGTCCTCTTCTGACTTTATTTTTGCCTTAATTTCTAGCGAAAAACACACTCTGCGATACACACCCGTGACCTTGCTTATTTTGTTATTCCTAGTCAAATTACCATAACACTGCTTTGCTGTCACCGCCAACTCAGCCAACCATATTTACCAGAAAAAAGAATTAGCAACCGAAGAAAAATAATAAAATAAATAATAAAATACTAAACATCGTCGCAACCATAATTACCATGGACTCGTCATTTGATATCTCGTTCAATGCTACTTCGCTACTAGAAGACCACCAAATAGATACTACAGACTTGCTTCTGTGCGACGAAGATATCTTGTCGAAAAGCCCGATTAAGAAAACTGCTTCTGAATTGAAAAAACCTTCACAAAGCCTTTCCAGTGTATCGCTTCCAAACTTACCATGTCTGTTTCCGCTGCTGATGCTGCTGCTGTCGCTGCTATCCTCAAACGAGCTTTTCCTGGTAACACATCATCTCCGACAAGAACAAAGCCTTCATAACGATAAAATACACAAGCTTCTCCAGCTGCTTCAAGAAGAAAATAGCGATTTCGAGTTGGATGATCAGCTACGCACACGGGTTTTCAAAGCAAGGGCCTCTCGAAGCCCAGCACTCGACTCCTTTGATATCCTGCTTGATTCTTACCTCAGGGAACTGAACCCAAGTTCAAGTAGCTCGCCTCAAAAACGAAAATTTGGGGCTGCCCCATATAAAATCAACGAGAATAAGGAAAACGCTGGACCTGCGCTTGAACCTTCGAAACGCAAGCTCAGCGATTCCGTGCGCAGACCATTAAAGAAATCCAAAAGTTACTCATCAATACCCTTGCTAAGCTCGAATAAACTGGGAAACCTGTCTCAGCCACTAGTTCCTGGGCTACGTGATGTACGTTTTTCCCCACAGAGGATATGTGTACCAAAAAGCACAAGTCTGCCAGGCAGATCCAGCCTAAAAAGGCAGGAAAACCTTCGTATCTTTTTGGTGGATTCACTGACAGGATCTGTGGCGGATGCTACGCAATTTGGTACTGAACTTAATGCCTCCAATTGCGAGGGATTTCCGTTGCCCGATAATGCTCATGAGGTGGTGCAAATCCCAACTAACGACACACTGGCCGGATGCACAGCTCCCAAAATGGCAATCATAAAAGTGCTGATGGGAAAGTATGGAGTTGATGGAGATCGCCTGGTGGGTCAGGCCCATAAAGGGTTTTACTCTAAGCGTGAATTTGACGAATTACGTGCAAGAAGCCGACCTCAGGTTGCAATCTTTCAAGACTCGACTAAAAGCGTGCGATGGGCAGATGAACTTGAATGGTAACTGGCCATGATATAGACAATAATTTTCGGGTAGATGGCTGTTTTTATAGTTCATGGAATTGATGGGTATATATAGTATTGACAATTTAAATAAGGGTTTTTTTTCTATTTTTGAGTTCACCTTTTCTTTTTTTACAATCGCTTTATCTGTGCTTTTTAACGCTGTTTTGAAAGTAAGCCTCAATCAAACTCCAACCCTTCTATTCCAAATCTTTTTGCACAATTCTCAAGACTGAGTCTTACAAGATTGAACTGGGATTGGAAGTGCTTGCGATGGCGATCTGTCAAGATTCCATTGTTGGATCTGGCCATTCGGAAAAACCATTCCCAATCACTAGCGGTGAAGCTTTCAAAGTGTGTTTTACAGCTAACAAATGACGAAGTTGCACTTCTGAGTAGACCCAACCTTTCCCCAGAAGAAAGATCCTCAAGATCATCGGGGTCTCCTAATTTATCCTGTACTGCCCGTAAATTACTCAAGACCATCAATATCTTTTCCCGCATATCGCTGTATGCTGAACTTTCACCTATGCTCAAGGCATCAGCCTTTACTTCTGAATAGGCATCTTCAAAGTCTTGCGGTCCACTGTCTTTACGAGACTTTCTGGTTTTGCGAGGACCATAAGCACCACTTCCCTCGGTCTTTCCCCGGATACAAGAAAGTTTCTTGAAAAGCCCTCGCTTACCCAAACTAAAATATTCCGTAACGCATCCATCTGTGGATGGGCTTACAATGACAGCTGCTTCAAAAAGCGCTAATACTAAGAAGTACGGTACAATCCAAGCTAATCCTTTCATTGAAAATTTGTTTAAATGTTAGTGAATCTTAAAAATTAACATTCGGTCTTGAAGGAATTTATATATAATTCAAGCCCAGGCTCAATTACAATCGCGCAAATCTTCAACAAAGTATTCACGGAATTGAAAGAGTGCTTTTTGAAAATCATAATGAAATACGAACTAAGAACAAAGTCCTTAGTAATTGAAGAAGGACCATTGGTGAAATCCTTGCTTAAAGAAATTATCATGAGATTCTGTTTCTTGAAGTATTGTGAATTCATATTTAAATGAGAAACACAATGGAATCTCCAATTATTGTTCTTTATCAATCGTTGCTCCATTTTCTCTTCCATTGTCTGAAACGTTGGAGCTGAAACAATGGTTGTTTGGCAGATATAGTCGCCACAAGGGCCCATTGAAACAGCCAGTCTTTGTTTGATTACAATCTCGGGCACTTCCGATCCTTGAGCACCAAATGGGGAAGTTTTAACTCTTTAGGGGGCTTCTCCAAGAATTTGTGCAAGTCAGAAGATGCTTGTAATAAGTTTACCTACTGTAGTTTAATTAATTTGTCAGCGCCAAGCGACTGAAAACAAATGACGAAGGCTACGATAAACAAAAGTTGAAAAAAAAGAAAAATAATGGGATTTTTCCCCGCGAATCTCGTAGTTCCCAAGTCCTAAATTCTGCAGATTATCGTACTCATGCGAATAAGACGTGTCTTTAAATCTTGATCATGAGGTCTTACAGGAGATACCGTTATCTGTCCAGCCACGTGGTTCTAGTCACGTGTGCTCAGAATATGAATTCGGGACTGGGTCTGTCTAACCTGAATCTCTATCTATTCGGGAACTTCATTTTTAAAGAAGAAGAAGCTCCAATCAATGAAGAATGAAGTGAATCCCAAAACTAACAAATCTTTGAGACTGCATAATCAAGATAAAAAAAAAAATACTTGTTTCGTTCCAGCCTCGCCTCTGTCTGCCTGCGCGGGCTTAAAAATAACCTTGGCCCAAAACACCACCGCCGTACCGCGACACGAGAATCGAGATACCGACACCTGTCCGCCCAAAACGCGCGTGGGCTTTTTCCACTATTGTCGGAGATTATCTACAACGCATATTTTCATAAATATCTTTCTTTGATAGAAACAAAAAAAATTGAAAAAAAAAAATTATACATTTAGTTCACAAAAATACACTCAAGATGACTACATTTTTTGACGGAAAGAAATCTTTTGCTGACGTGCCAGTTGCCGACTCGAAAATCGACACTGCTGCTTTTCTCGAGGCGTCGGAGGCTTTAGTCAAGCTTTTTGACTTGTTGGGCTCTTCTGCCTTCAGCGTTGTGCAGAAAGACATGACGGGAAATATCGAAAAAGTGCGTGCCAAGCTTTTGGAGGACCCTGCCAATCTGGCCACGTTGCAAGGCTTGATTTTGGCTGAAGCTGGATCCAAATCGAAAAAGGCCACTCAGGGTCTTTTATGGTTGACTCGTGGTTTGGAATTCACTGCCCAGGCCATGCGTGAAACCGTGGACAACCCATCCAAGGAATTGACCGTCACTTTCACCGATGCATACTCGAAGACCTTGTCGAAATACCACGGTATGTTGGTCAAACCCATCTTCAAGTTGGCCATGAAGGCCTGTCCTTACAGAAAAGACTTTTTCGAGAAGTTGGGCAGTGACCAGGCTAAGGTTGACGAGCAGTTGGCCAAATGGTTGAAGGCCTTGGAAGATATTGTGGCCATTATCTTGGCTTTCTTTGCTCTGGGCAACTACGGTAAGGGCTTGTAAAACGATAGGTAGATTAGACGGACGTGTAATGTAATATCAGCGCACACTAGACATTATTTCTTTCCATGCTTTGAGGAAAAAGCACTTTTTTTGTAGAGAAAATGGCCCAATTTTTTTTTAGGTTAAAGCTGTCTCTCCTAGAAGCTAGAGTGAAGTATATTATTAAACGAAAAGGAAGTTTAAAGATCTAGCCTCGTTCAAGTTGACAAGCACCTTTCGCTATTTGCACTGTATAATGTAACTTCAACTTCAGCAGAACAGTTATTTAGGATCGCGTGACTTTTTCAAACCTTAGTATCAACTTTAATGTAATTACTAGCACATAAAAAGAACCCTACGTTCCGGTCATATCCTCTATAATGTATTACTATACCTGCCTTCAAAACCTTGGCTCTGCTTTCTAAATCAGATCAAATCAAATCACTGTTCCTTACCGAGCCTCTGGGTCTCTTGCATAAGCTCATACAACTGCCCGACTTGTTCCGGGGACATAGTTTCCAACTGCTGCAGCGTAAGTTTGCCCTCTGCCCATTTACCGCCATCAAGGCTGCGGAGATAATCCTGCCACTGGGTCAAAAATCCTACTATATATAGCGGATTGTCGGTGCTTTTGTGTGCCTTGAATTCGGCCTTCACGTACTCGTCCCCCAAATATCTAAGCTCTACAGGAAGCTTGTGAACATGCGCCCGAAGAATCGAGCGGTAGAGAGCAAGTGGCGGCAAAAGCGGCTCGGCCTTTCTTTCGGGTCTACGCTGGCGCACAAGGCGCATAAGAGATGGCCGCATGTTTGAGCTTAGTTATTGGGGATATTGATGTAAGATTCGGGTTTATAAAAGGATGAGGCTCCGGTCATGCGTGATCACGTGATGTATAGATCTAGGTTGGGGTTTTTCTGTCTACATATATATGGGACCATTTTTTGGGTTTTGATTGTTAAAGGGATTTTGAGCTTGTAGTTTCAATCAAGAAACTGACAGATTTGTGTGTTCATGATACCAAAGTGGACTTTTTACTTTAACCTTGATTTTTAATTATCACTTGAGGAAGTGCATTGATTAAGAGATACAAGTCCAACGGGTGTGAAATTATTAAAATTATATAAAATAGATTAACCCGACTAATTTTTTTTTTCTTTTTTTTTTTTTTTTCCAAACTACTAGTGCTTACCAGCATTAAACAAAAGGTTTATTATTTGTTCCGAAAATGCTATCTCATGAATTCTGAAGAATGACTTTTTGATACACCACAGGGTATGATTAAGTCCTGTGCGTGAGGTTCACTTACGATCAACGACAAATTACGAATTTGAGAAAGCAATAAAATAATGTGAAACGTCGAGGCATTTTTTTCAGGAGAACACTTCAAGGTGTCTTCCGAAGCAAAGACATCTTTTTTTGCTGCCTACCAATTGAATAAGATCAATGTTGCACTTATCTACTTTCAATATGTTTCATACCTCGTTAGACGCGAAAATCCAGTGCCGTAATATCTGCCGAGAATGAAAGATATTGTTTCAAAAATAGCCCGATTTCAAAGTACGTTTTTTAGTTTTATAATCTGAATATTTCTTTAAAAGGAAAATAATAATGGACGCAATGGACCATGCCCAATTAATTATTACTTGATTGGGTCGCACTTCTCGCAATATTTCCTAATCTAGTAATGCGTCTTGCACCTTGTTGGGTGCAAATTTCCCACTCAGCTTCCCACTAAGTTAGCGAAATAAAAGATGGAGATATCCCGAGAAAAAGGGTAAGAGGCTAAAGAATTTTATTTCTGATTTAAAGAATATTCCTAAACACTTTCTTCTAATTGTGTTTCCTTTACTTTTGTATCTTTTATGAGACTTTCGTCGCTATTCACAGCTGGCTCTTTTTTGGCCGGTATTTTCGTCGAGGCAGCACCGATGGCCAGTTCATCTGCTGCCAATATAATAAAACGAAATGAACTAGGACACGAAGTCATGGATTTTGACTTTATACTTCGTACGGTCAGAGATATAAATCAACGGTACGCCAGCAAAGATACAAAGTCTCTCCAAAAAAGAGATGACTCCGAATTCATTGATCAATTAATTGTTGAATTCCATAACCACAATTTGCTAGATGAATTTATGCATCAGCTTTCGGAATCACCTCGGTTAAAGGACTCGGTTGTGAGTGGGGTTTTATCAGCAATTTCACAAGGAAAAGCTGATACAACCTTATTGCTTTCTTCCTTAAGAAGTAGCGGCCAGCTTTCTACTTTTATCGACTCGGTACTCAATGATGAAGAGTTGAATGACGACCTTTATGATACATCAAAAATAATCTTGCAGGAAAGTGTGCAAAACGATGCCCTTACTAAACGTCAAACGCTTGAGGAATCTGAATCACTTCTCAGATCATTGTATTACGAGAACCCAAAAAGAGACATTTACTATGATGACTTGTTATTCCACAAGTACGGCATGACTAAAAGAGATCTTATCAGTTCTATCATTTCTATTGTCGAGGAAATATATGACTCGGGATTTGTCCAAGATATCATCCACTCGATTATTGGAAACCAGTCGCTTATTTCGTATGCCATTGGGTTATTTGAAAAAGTCTTCAAATCTATCAGTTGGTCGTCTGTTTTCAATGCGATCAAGAATAGCGGCATCATCAAGACACTTTTTGCTTCAATTTTGAGTTTTCTCACATCATTGTTTAGTGGAAACTCTTTATCTTCCTTGATTGAGGAGTTGTTCGGTGGGAACTCGAACTCTACGCATAAGTCTTTTTTGGCCTCTTTGTTGGGAATAGGAGTTGAAATCGGATCTGATCTTTTCAAAAGTCTTGGGGGATCCACCACAAATAAAACTTCTGGGTCAACTGCTGGTGGCTTACTCTCGACACTCATAAACACATTTTTCAACAGCACTGGCACTTCCACAACTCCGAAGAATGGATCTTCCTCGAGTGGAACTACTTCCAGTAATGGGTTTCTTTCGAGTCTTATTTCGTTTTTGTTTGGTGGCTCTCTGTCTCCTACAACTCCCGGTACATCTTCTGGCTCACCAACTTCCACTGGCTCTGTAGCTACCAGTACTTCTTCAGGGGGTCTTCTCAGCTCAATATTTAATGATATTTTTGGCAACAGCGGTACCAATTCTGCGGGTGGAAGCTCTCCAGCTTCGAGTTCAACTTCAACTTCAACTTCAAATGGCTCATCATCTTCTAGTGGAGGCTCTTCTATTTTAACCTCGATAATTGATTCACTTTTTGGAGGCGATAGTCTGGGATCTAGTCTGAGTACACCAACAAAAACCTCATCAGCTGTTTCACCAACAACATCGTCCAGTGTGTTCGACAGCAAAAAGGCTTGCTGCTGTTCGTCTCAAAAGATCAAGAAGAGAGCCCTTAAACGGGCTTTGAAGAAGAAAATTCGCCGCTCCGTTAAGCGCACATTAAGTGAGAATAAAGTGCAACTTCTGTCAGGATTAGCCACGTTTTTTTATATTAAATGAGAATTTAAAGCGAACAGAGTTTACATCCTCTTAACGCTTGCAAGATGTTTTGTAGTTCCGTTTTTACACAAGGTAACTCCAGCGATATCTTCTTTATATCAAATCACGAGATACAACATAGTTTATAACTGATTAAGAAACAGCAAACTTTCATCTAAAATCATCCTCATCAACAGGAACATGTGTTCTTGCAAAGTTCGTTTCAGGACGAACGCGAATAAGACTGAATTTTTCGAAAGAACTTTGACCCACTTTGTCAAAGAAATGTCTCGTCTCAATACTGGTTGCAGGCTGCTTTGAGGAACAGTCATCACTGGAGAAAAAATCTGAGTATGCGCTGACTGAGGATTGATTTTAAGCATTGGGAATTGTCGCGTGGGACTTCTTCTTGGAGTTGGAAGTTGAAATACTTGACGATGAGATTCTTGTGTGAAAGTGAAACTACTTCTTTTTTTAAATTTCTCACACCAGCCATTCGAGAAGTTGGGACCTTTGGCGATTTCCCCCCGTTTTGAGATCAATTA
>JAJMCO010000142.1:0-32139 GCA_030573015.1 Metschnikowia peoriensis | reverse complement strand
TTTAAAAAAGCATATGAGCTCTCGGTTCTTTGTGAAGTTGACATGGCAGTGATTATTATCGGCAGCGATAGAATATACGAGTATTCTTCTGTCGACACCAAGGAGTTGATGAAGTATTACCTGCGCAAGCTGCCGCATGAACTGAAGCTGCCTGAGGATTATGGGGAGTATAAAAAACGGCCTACGCTAAGAGCAGGATCACTTTCTGAGTTGGGCGATGAAGAATTGCCACTTGACGATATTAATGCCGAATCCGACTATGAGTCAGCTTCACCAGAACCGAAAAGACCGAAGAAAAACCCAATTTCGCCCGCACATATTTATGCCCTGCAACCTCCAGTGAACTCACAGTTTGTGAAAAGAACAGCATCGGCGGCGCGGTTACAAAACGCAAATTTGCCATCAGACGGTAGTAGCAATGTGACGAATAATGGCCCGCTGCAAAGACCTGTGCTCCGTGTGCAGATCCCGTCAGATGCAAATTCACAACCAGGATCGATAGATACGGTTACTCCAACTGAAATAAAGAAGGATAAACTGTCAGGGGCTGCAGAAACTCAGGCATTGCCGCCGCCGCTACTGCTCAACGCGCCACGGTTCCTGTTCAACTCGAAATTCCGTAGTCCGGAATCGAAAAAACAGATGCCGCAGCTTCATGTGCCCATGAGTAAACTGCAATCGCTGAGTCCATCTACAGGCGCGATGCCGCAGCTTCCAATTAATGGTGCTGCTGGTTATTTTTCGTCGTTGCCCCCTCCTTCCCCTTCGGGCCAGTACCCGCCGCTGATCTTGCCTACGCCGGTATTTAATCAAGTTTTTAACCAGCAGTACATGAACAACGGAATGGGCTTATCAGGACAGAATTTAAATTCCGGAGCGGCCAATTCCAGTAACGGAATGCCGCAGAGTGATGCTGCAAATTCAGCAACTAATAATGCCGCCAATGGCGACTCTGATACAGCAAAATTCAAGCCTCCTTTACAGCAACAGCAACAGCAACAGCAGAGTTTCCTTAATGGGGAGCAAACACCTGTTTCTGGATTGCCGTCACGGTATATGAACGAGATCTTCCCCTCGCCCTCAAATTTGTATCCGACACAAGAATGGCCCACAGGACTAACGCCGTTTTCATCCACCATGTCTCATTACTTTGCAGGAATGCCGCCCAGTGCAAGTGGGCTTACACCGCATCCAATGAACTCGGCTTTTGCAAACAGTAACCGCACGCTGCTACCGGTAAATAATCAACGGCCAATGCCGATGCGAGCAGCGCTGTCGCTGAATATGCCTTCACAAACACAAAGCCAGGACGAACCTCAGGACCCGCTGCAGTCAAATACTACCACGCAGCCTTCGAGCTCGGAGTTCATGGGCCAATACTATAAGAAATAGCCCGAGACGTTTCGCAATGTTCCTCCTTTTTCGATAAGCGGAACATTAAAAAAAGAAAGAAAATAAAGAAGAAAGAGCCTTTTTAAAGTGGGTACAAAACAATATGTATTATAATGTAGATTATCGTGCTCGACACATTTAATAAAAACTTCCCCATTTGCAGCCAACCAATACTGAACTTGAAGGTTATTTAGTGTAAGTGATAAATGACTGCGAATAATGAATCCTTAATGGTGCAATTGACTGCAACAAAATTTGAACACAAAGTACAGTTTCTGCGATTAGTAACATCGTAATATACGTGATTCCCCTTTCAAAATCGAAAAGCAATTTTATCACGATGCTTTGGAATGCTGCAACCCCACATGTTTCATTTCATAATCCTGCTTATATACCGTCGCCTCAAATAACAATAAACAGACGGTGAAATTATAAGTTTGGGGCTTTAGCCCTAGTGACACGTGACCTGCGCGCTAGCGATAACAAGGGCCTGCTCACTAAATACACTACAAACACTATGGCCACCAGTACCTCTTGAGCCTGCACTCACGTGATTGCCCGCGCCCCAAGCGACTGGCGAGCGTGGAGCGAAAAAAAAAAAAATCCACCTTCAGAAAGCTGGAAAATTTTTCTTCTCTACTCCATCAAGGTTACCAGTTCAACATGAAGGTATGTCTATCCGACGAACTATGTGTGGATCTGGCCGTAATATCATGATCGCCTTTACCCATATGCTGCCATATGCATATTCCATATAGATGGCTCATTTTCATTGAAGAATATTCCCATTCCTTGTATTTTTCCGAAACAAAAAAAGAATCTTGCAAAACAAAGTCCTGCCACTCCGAGATGATGATGGACAAGGATAAAGAAGATAGAACACCGTGATCGCATGATCTTTCATTCATATGCAAAAGATTGATTTGCCATGAAAAATTTTTCAAGATCCTGAAGAAATAGTGACCAGGAATATTCCACACTACACAAAGGAATATAACGATATTTCCAGTTACAAAGATATTACTTCCTTAGTCCATATCCTTGAGCAAACAAACCAAAGATTTTAAAAGCCAGATCCATACGCCAAACCAAAAAAGAAAATTTCAAAAAAAAGACGTAAAATACTAACCTTTATAGTTAAACATCTCCTACCCAGCCAACGGTACCCAGAAGTGCGTTGAGATTGAAGACGAGCACAAGTTGCGTGTCTTCTACGAGAAGCGTATGGGCCAAGAAGTCGAGGGTGACTCTGTCGGCGATGAGTTCAAGGGCTACATCTTCAAGATCACCGGTGGTAACGACAAGCAAGGTTTCCCAATGAAGCAAGGTGTCTTGCACCCAACCAGAGTTAGATTGTTGTTGTCTGAGGGTCACTCTTGTTACAGACCAAGAAGAACTGGTGAGAGAAAGAGAAAGTCCGTCAGAGGTTGTATCGTCAACCAGGACATGTCCGTCATTGCCTTGGCTATTGTCAAGCAAGGTGAGGCTGACATTGCCGGTTTGACCGACGTCACCACCCCAAAGAGATTGGGTCCAAAGAGAGCCAACCACATCAGAAAGTTCTTTGGTTTGTCTAAGGAGGACGACGTCAGAGACTACGTTGTCAGAAGAACTGTCGAGAAGAACGGCAAGACCTTCACCAAGGCCCCAAAGATCCAAAGATTGGTCACCCCTCAAACTTTGCAAAGAAAGAGAGCTTTGAAGGCCAAGAAGGTCAACAACGCTAAGCAGCAAAGAGACGCTGCTGCTGAGTACGCTCAATTGTTGGCTCAACGTTTGCACGAACGTAAGGCTGAAAGAGCTGAGATCAAGAAGAGAAGAGCTTCTTCTTTGAAGGCTTAAGTTAGCATCCCTCCATCAACCTCCCCTTAATTGGTAAATATATAAATACCGTTTGTTTCTATTTGTCAATTTGTAAGCGTATCCCCTTTTTGCTGTACTCTATTTACGAGTGCCTCGTGTATTTATTTGTTCTATTTCTAATAATAACACCAGCTAAAATACTTACGTAGTTAATTACTGGAGTGTTTGACTCTTACTTGCCAAGATTTATCCGCTTTGCAGCCACGGCCTCTTCCTCCTCAGATTGTCTCCCAGTCCTGACAAGTCGCTTAATGTTATCGTAGACCTGGTCGGTGGTAAGATTCGATGCATATGTGAAATTCTTGCGCATGAAATTCTCCTGTTGCTCCTTATACCGAGGATCTCTGAGAAGCGTTTTCAAGTGTGTGTCAAATTCGGTTTCTGGCACTAGCTGGCCTGTTATGGGGCACCTTATCGTGCCCTTTTCTGATGAACTTTGTTCGTTGGCCTTCCGCTTAAGTCTAGATTCGCCTGCTGCTTTGATTTTCATGCCCTTTGGAACATTTGCAGGTACGGGATTTGAACTTTGTGCCCCCTCATTCAAATCTGGTTTGGGTTTGGACTCAGCGCCCTCACTCTCATTAACTGGCGCATTCACAAACTCTAGATCCTTGGTCTTTGTATCTAAAGCCCGATAAACCACGCTTTCTCTCAGTATAGGCACCGGCAATTCCGAGACCTCGTCCACTGCATCAAAATTGATCTTCTTCGCAAACGTGAAATCCTGCCAGTCAATCGACGCATAATGAATCTGCTTATTTCTTTCATCCTGTTCACGGGTTTTTTCCTTAATCTTGTGCCGTTTTTCAAAAGCAGCCCTTTCATAAGCCTTCTGAAAAAATGTGTTCTGTCCTTCCTCTGATATATACGAATCTATAAGTTTCGTCAGACTATCTTCTGCGGCATTTTGCAGGCACTTCCTTATGATAGCCCGATATTGCAATATATATTGCTGGAAAAGCCCGTGCAACGTGTGAGTTTTGTTCATAAACGCAAACTGGTTGCGTCTTCCTTTGCGTTCCATATATTTATGGAAACCTTCCTGGTGTTTGCTTGAATTACATGCAACATATATGGCGGTTGCCTTGATTATTTCCAAATCATGGTCAGATATTGGCGGAAGATCGGTTAAAAAGAGAAGTTCCCGCGGTTTTGCGATTTCCGTATTGCCTGATTGTTCACCCGATAGTATATTTTGATTTTCCGACTTACTCTCATTTTCAAAGGCAGTTTGTAGTCTATATTTGTAGTACGAATAATGAGTGTTTTCTGGCGAGAGAAACTCAAATTGCCCATTTGCATCGTTTTGCCTCAATTTTTCCTCAAACGATGTACCGTTTTTTATGATGTACTGCACGGATTTTTCAATCACCTCTTTTATCGGTAGAGGAGGGGTTTCAGGAATATTTTTGGAGTCAGTTGGGCTCATTATCAATGTATGAAGAAGAATATCGTAATGCTGATGAGATGCCGATATGTTGTAATCATGGAGATGTCACGTGACTTGGCCAACGCAGTGCTTGAATTTAAATACTTGGAATAGGTCGTCTTACTGTCTACGCAATTAGACTATTCTTTGAGCCAAACTATACGTTCAATAAGTTGGATCCTTTTCCCTGAAAATAGAGTAAACGAATGTGAATAAATACTAAAATTATTGAAAGGCTGTATGAATTTATCTGGTAAATCACCTTGGGCAAATCTCTTCGCTTTCTGATTCGCCCCGATCCTGCAGAGACAAAAGGGAAATTTGTCCAGGTGGTCTCGACCATTCTCTTTTGGCGAGCTTCAATGGGGTCATTCCGGGATAAAATCACTCGTATAGGGCCTTTTCACTATAACCGGAAGTATTAAATTACTTTTTGGGTCACAAAAAGCTTACCGTATCCCTCAAAAGCTTAAAATTGTCATTTTCTCTTTTTGTATTTTTTCAGCGAATGTATTTCCCTTGTAGAAGGAAGTTTACAAATTGGAACTCTGGCCGAGTGGTCTAAGGCGCCAGGGTAAGGTTACCTTACCATACATTCCTGGTCTCTTCGGAGGCGCGAGTTCGAACCTCGCGGGTTTCAATATTTTTTTTTTCGGATTTGCTTCATTAGCTCCGACATTTAGGCAAAGCGCGTGCGACGCACCCACACTCTTTATAATCTGATTCGCGGCGCTTAGCCGCATCATTATGTGAGGAAAAATCTGTGATAGTCTGTGATAATCATAGACAGTGCTAGCAGCCCAAACTCCTTTTAACTTTTTGCTATTTAGAACACCCTACTAGAAGGAAAACGCAAGATTCTTTAATCAAAACTTGGGAAAGAATAATAATAGAATAAAACAGAAGAATATCCGTGTATAAGAATATTCCTATAGATGCTTGATATATCCCCGGATCACCGAAATAAAGGCGCCCCAAAATGGGAAGAACCTGCCGGAAACGATGCTTCTAGTGATAGTGATATGGATTCATTCACCGAGGATTTGGATCTGATTGGACGATTCAATATTCCTCGTCTTTCGGATTACTTAAGCACGGAAAACCTTCCCAGTTTCCCGTCTTTTGGTGGATTTGCCGCCTTACCAAACTTGCCCAACTTGCCCAACTTTAGTGCTCTCCCAACCCCAGCCAATCTCCCGACTTTTGACTTGGCCGAAGTACGGAATTTTATTGCATATCACGTGAACAGTGTGACCTCAAGTCTAGGAACGGAAACGCCAATGCTGGCCAGTTTCGAGTCACGTGCCAGGCTCCAGAACTCAGTTAAAACTGCTGTTGCCTTGCGGATGCAAATGTCGGCATTCCTTGGTGATTTGAAAGGTGGCCAGTCACTTCAGGCGGCGCTTGACCGGCTCCAGCCGATCACAGAACTCATTCATGAAGCCATCACTTTGCCTGTAGATGATGAAGATGATGACAATATGGGAAATGATGATGTTTTTGATAAAGAAGAAACGGAAACCAAATTTGGTAAAACTTCAAATGCCGTAGATCATGATACTGAGCCCGAGGGTGTAGGGCAGATTGTGAATCGTGAGCAGCCGTTTGTACATGAGTTAGTGCTTCCTGAGGCAGATACAATTGGCGGGGTTCTTGAGCCAACGGCTACAAAGAGGCATAAACATAAACATAAGCATAAACAATTGGCCAATAAGCGAACAGCCAGTATTTTGTCTGATGAATACGGCAGCAACACGGATCTCGATACTGTGGATGAACTCACACGAGAAGAAGCCGAGGCTCTTACTCATTTGGACTCGCTCGACGATTTTTTCAAGGAGGATTTGCTTCGTCGCAAGATCCAGCGGATCCAGACTTGTAGCACTTTAAGCCAGCACCTGAAAAACAAGTTAGTTACCAAGTTGATGATGGGCAATTATTACAAGTACATCAACGAGAAGTTGCGCAAGGACCGCGCGGAATTAAACCCAGCGCCGCTAACGAAACCAAGTATGGGTGAGGATTTGGAGATTCCTGATTCCCAGGTTCTGACAATGAGATCTTTTCCGGAAACTCTGGTCATTGCAGAGGAGGAGGAGGAAATTGATGAAAGTGATGATAATGAAGATAATGAGGATAATGAAGATGATGAAGATGATGAAGATGATGAAGATGATGAAGATGATGAAGATGATGAAGATGATGAAATGGAGGACGACGAGGTTGTGTTAACGGAAACAGACATTATACCCACGTATAATAACCCGAGCTTACAAATCTTAGGTTGCCAGCACTACCAGCGCAACTGCAAATTGGAATGTCCCACATGCTTGCGGTGGTTTACGTGCCGCTTTTGCCATGATGCAGAAGTTGTTGATCATAAGCTTTCCCGTAGCGATGTCAAGCATATCTTGTGCATGAAATGCAATACGCCGCAAGTTCCCGATACGAACTACTGTGTTAATTGTGAGGAAGAATTGGCAAATTATTTCTGCCTCAAGTGTGTGCTTTACGATAACGACCCTTCGAAGGATATTTACCATTGTGATAAGTGCGGCATTTGCCGCTTGGGCTTGGGTCTTTCAAAAGATTATTTCCATTGCGATACATGCAACATTTGTCTCTCGATCGACTTGAAGGAACACCACCGGTGTGTTTCCAACACAACCCATTGCAATTGTCCTATTTGCAACGAGTACCTTTTCACAAGTGTTAGTAAAGTGGTTTTTATGAAGTGCGGACACCTGATTCACCAGTCTTGCTACGACGAGATGATTAAGCATTCTTATAAATGCCCCATCTGTAAAAAAACAGTGGTGAATACTGAAACTCAGTTTCGTATTCTCGATCAGGAAATCAGACAGCTGCCTTTGCCTGCACCTTATGATAAATGGAGGTGTATTATCAGTTGCAATGACTGCAAGGGCAAGAGTAATTGTGCCTACCATGTAATGGGATTGAAGTGCCGTTATTGTTCAAGCTACAATACAAACCAGTTAAAACTCATCAAGCCAGAGGAAGCCGAGGATGATGAGGAAATGCACTCTGAAGGTGAGCCTGATGATGTAAATGATGAAGATAAGGCGCGGATCACGTCGATGCGCTTGATCAAAACAAACTTGGGCTCGAATTTCTTGATTGATGAACAAACCACCGACAGTAATGTCGAGGGGGTTGCCAACGACATGGCGCTGAATTACGGGGACTCAGCCTACGAAGGAGACAACAATGATGAAGACGACGATATGACGACCATGGTTAATATGAAGCGTTTTACGAGGGCTGTCTTGGGAGAGAGAAATGTGGACCGCACATCGCTTCTGGAAATGTTCCAGAATTTCATCAATGCTACATTCATGGATGAAGAAGAAATTGATGTCAGCGACTAAGGTATGGCCGCAAATTTTGGTGGGTTTTGGCCGGCCCAAAATTTTTGCGAAGTTGGGACAACACGTAGTACGCGGTATACGACGTTGGGGATTTTAATGTGCACCCCGGACATAGCGCTGGCCGTGGTTTGCGAATGGCAACGAGCGAGCTGTGGGGAAGAAATCAAGAAAAGAAGCGTGACCAACCTATTTTTTATTCAAAAAAAAAAAAAAAAAAATAAGAAAACGGGAAATATTTCATCATCGAGGTGTGGAATACATTAGCTTATCCCTGTATTTTCAACTTGCCTGTCTTATCTTTTTGCTGTCGGTTTTTGTTTTTATTTTTATTTTTAATAAGCAAGAGGGTTTGCGTGCGGCGAAAAGGTGAGAATCCGTTGGGAAAGTTGCCTATAGGCACGTTATTTTTGGCCCCAGTGCGCATCATCAAGCCGAGACCTTTCTGTTGCTGTTGATCTGGATTTGCATTCAGGTCCATACAAATCTACTCACATCGCAGAAGAAAAATTTAAAAAAAAGGTTAGGAAAACGCACACCTACGATTCAATTTCTCCATTAATCCTGTTCATAATAAGTCAATTGCTGCCTGTCAATCCTTAGACTCAACTATGCAATGAACTCGCTAAAAAAGTTGGTCATATCGTTGGAGCCTCTCTACCCCAATGGTCCGGTGGAGGAGCTGGAGAATTGTGATAAACAAGGGTCCGAAAAAACGAATACAAATGATTTTTACTCATCAACACCCTGTGAGCCCATCTCAGAAGAAATTGAAACACCAAAACAAAAGTCATTTTGGGGGTCCATATGGGCCACCGTGGTGCTTTTTATATACACTGTTTTCGTGAGGCCGGTCCTCCTAATATGGCTTTTGGCGTCATTTCCATTCACTTATATATTTGGAAGTGAATATCAAGAAACAAGCCAGCTGCAAACCATGGTGGCCCTGTCAGAGGACATTAACGAGAAAACTGCGTTGCTAAAGGAGGAGAAAATCATGGCTAATAACATAAAGTCGCCCACTGCATCCAAGTATATTCTCCCGCCCCCACCGCGGCTCTTCCCGCTCTCACGAAACCCGGAGAAAAGACGCAAAAAGAAAACCTTAGTACTAGATTTGGATGAAACGTTGATCCACTCGTTATCCAGAGGTGCTCCGCGATCTTTTGGCTCGAGCGGGCCGAGCCACATGATTGAGTTGCGGGTCAACAATGTCTCTACGCTTTACCACGTCTACAAAAGACCTTTCTGCGATTTCTTCCTCAAGGAAGTGTCGAAATGGTTTGAGCTCCATATCTTTACTGCCAGTGTAAAGGAGTATGCCGACCCAATCATCGATTGGTTGGAGAGCGATATCATCGACTATAAGAACACGCCGCAAGGCGAAGTGCCGAAAATATTCACAAAGCGCTACTATAGAAATGACTGCACTTTCCGATCGGGTGTGGGATACATCAAAAACTTATCGACGTTTTTCCCCAAAGAAGACGAATTGAAGAATGTGATTATTTTGGACAATTCCCCCGTGAGCTATGCCCTTCATGAAGACAATGCGGTGATGATCGAAGGATGGATTAATGATCAGAGCGATCGAGATCTTCTCAACCTTTTGCCCATGCTCTATAGCTTGAGCATATGTATTGATGTGCGGTTCATTCTAGGCTTGCGCAGCGGCGAAAAGTTATTTGAGAATTTGTAAGGGGAACTGCTTTGGAAAATAAAAGACTTGCCGGTTTGAGTCTTGTAACGGATAATGTTACATTCGCATATAGAGAAACTACTACTAATATAAGGAGAAACTAAAGATTATGTAGAAGAATGACCAGCTTTAGCGCTTAAAGATTCTCTAATTTTTCTTAGTATGACTGAGACATATGTCAAGGCACAAGAAGGGTCTGAGCCTGAGTTCAAGCCCATATTTTAAAGAGAACATCCACTCAGCAGTACTATTAAGTTTATTTATAGGATTTACAGATCAATATGGCAAAAAAAAAAACACCTATTGTTTTTCAAAATACTTCACAACTTTTGAACGTTTCTCTTAGTATTGAATTTATTGGTGTTAAAAAAAAAAGATCGTGAAGGTGTCGTTAATAACTTTTCATAAATTATGAGTGCATATGTCACATATTGTCAGTATGAAAACCGTTCTGTAAAATTGTGGAGACCAATTTCCAATTAATTTCTCTACATCTCGAATCAGATTCTCTTCTAAAAATATCAATCTTCCTTCTTAAAATAAAAAATATATAAGAAAGTTCAATTAATTCCTCGAATTAAGAAAACAACACGTTTTGCCTCTCTGAGACAAACGCGCACGCACCAACAATGGGGAGTCAAAAAGTGGTACATCACATTCCTGATATTTTTTTCCTTCCTTCTTAACTTCTTCGAGCAATGGACGAAAAAGCAAATGGCAAGTCTCCTGAACGGGAATTTCAAGAAATAGAGCACGCGCTTAATGTGCATAAAAATGTGGGTGCTGCGTTATACAGTTTAGGATCGCTTTTTCGTAGTAGTGAAAATCGACTGTCGCCCACTGCTCGTAACTTGATTCCGGATGTGGTGGGTTTTTGTGAGGATTACGAAATGGATGTGCTCCGTGTATTGATCAATTTCACCGCCGATAATACGGAAAACCGGCGTTTCTTGCTCTCTGATGAAGAGAGCCTTACTGAATTCTGGGCCGAATGTGTGGCTAAAGAACCAGTAGAAATCAATCATGATGAAGGTGTGGAAGGAGAAGAAGAGCTGGCACGGTTCTTAACTTTAGTTAAACAGTTTATTTTCGACGTAGACGATGACGAGATGCGCGAGTTCATGCTTCTTTTAGTGCAAAAAAATGTGGTATCATGGGTGTTCGACTATCACACAGTTCTCACAACCACTTCTGATGGAAGGAAAAACTTGACTGATGCCACCGAGTTTTTGGTGGAATATGCAAGGGTATGCCCACAATTGATAAATCGGTCGCAGTTTTTTAGGGGAATAAGTGGGTTTATGGACTCCATAGACCCAAGGTCAGATTACAAAGATACGCAATCTTTTCTCATGCACGCTGACTATTTACTTAATTGCACTAGTGTGGATGACTCAACAGAAGATTTCCCTGTTGAAGAATTGGAGCAGCTTTTCATCGAGGTACCCCCCGAATGTAACGAGCGCTTGGATATCATCCGCCGGCTTTTTGCTGCATGTGGCAATATCTACTCGTTCCCTTCGTACGATAACTGGCAAAATCTAGCACAAAGAGTGAGAAATGCTTGCGGCGAGTGGGATTTTCTTATATCATGCTCGGCAATTTCTCTTGGCAATTGTGTATCAAGCAAAGAACTGCAGATGAAACTTATCTCTAAGATCGATCATGAGATCAAGCCCATTGCGCTGGTGGCACAAAGTTTGTTTCAATACCGGTTCGGCGACATGGTGTACTACCAGGCGTATCATTTTTTCAATAACGTGATGGATACAGAAATGGCGGTTGGTTTATTTAAAGAAAATAACGCGTTGGTCTTTGCCCAAAACACAAAAGTGATTGTGGATAACTTCCCCTATTACAAGGAAATCGGCAATCTTTACCTCAAATTTGTGCGGAAACTCGTGGCGTACGCATGTGTGGATAAAGGTATTGATGCGATGATTTTCTATCAGGCGTGGGAGTTCTTGCTTGAACTTGACGAGGCTACTGAGGTGATGCTGCTTGTTTTAGAGGCACTCATTAAGCATCCAAGTGACTACATTGATCCCTACATTACTTCAACAAATGATAATTTCTACAAGTCTCTTTTCACCAGAGTGATGAAGCTCGGCAATTCCGTTGATATCAAGACGATTCTCCAACAAATCAAAACGCTTTCAATGGTGTTCAAACATCACAATGCTCATGAAATCAGTATTTTGTATGGCCATGAACAATTCGAGCACGAGTTTCTTCCACATTTGTTGGCGTTTTTGCGGCAATTGGAACAGGCGATTCTGAATCAAGCGACTCCAGCACACGGCGCAGGAAATGCCCAGGCCACTGCGCAGAACACGCTTTCTAATAATGCCCGTTTTTTGGCAGTAGTGGCACAGCAAATTTTGCAGCCCATGCTGAAATATTACGAGTCTGCCATTGCCGATGTGTGCGACGTGACAGGTCGTATTGTGGGCAAAATCTCGGCTTCTGACACTGAACAATAGGGCCGGACAATAGAACCGGCCAAATAAGGTCAAAGCTTCATGCGGCAATTGAAACGGGTGTTCGCGGTTGTGCGCGGTTGTTCGCGGCGTTTCTTATCTCCTGCAGCACAGTTTTTCATGCATGAACGAGCGAGTGAGGATGCCATATAACTACCGAAACTTTCCGTCTCGTGAAAAAAAAAAGAATGAGTCAAAATCTAGTCATTGAAAAAGAAAGCAACGCGCTCAGATAAAATCACTGCCGCTTATTTTTTTTTTTTCTCATCTCACACTTCCCTATTCAAATTATTCCAGATTCTTTCACAGAACTTTGATTTTGCAATGTCTGCCTCAGCCTTTTCTCAGCTCCCCGATGCCGGTGAGGACCCCATCATCAAGCTTATGAACGCTTACGCCCACGACGAAAACCCCTCCAAAATTGACGTCAGTGTTGGTGTTTACAAAACCGAGGAAGGTGACCCTAACTACGTTTTCCCCAGTGTCAAGGCCGCCAAAGAGATTTTGGCCAAGAACGACCCGGGCCATTGCTACACGCAAATGTCGGGTATTCCTGCATTTGTCGCCCAGGCCCAAAGAACCATTTTCGGTGAGCAGAAGTCTGATGTTGCATCTGTGCAGAGTATTTCCGGCTCTGGTGCCTTACACTTGGCATTTTTGTTGCTCGTTGAGTTGGGTTTGAAGGACATTTACGTCGGAACTCCTTGCTGGATGAACTACCAAGGTATGATTGAGCACGCTGGAGGAAACTACCACACCTACAACTACTACAACGCTAAGGAGCACTCCGTTGACTTCGAGTCGACCTTGGCTGCTTTGAATGCTGCTCCTGCCAGATCCGTGTTTGTCTTGCAGGCCGTGTGCCACAACCCTACCGGTCTTGATCTCTCCAGGGACCAATGGCTCCAGATTTTCGAGATCATCAAAAAGAAGAACATTTTCCCTCTCTTCGACATTGCCTACCAAGGATTTTCTAGCGGAAATGTGGATGACGATGCTTGGGCAATTAGAGAGGCCTGGCGCCAGGGCTTCGAGTTCGTTGCATGCCAAAGTTACTCGAAGAACATGGGCTTGTACTCCGAAAGAGCCGGATGCACTCACGTGCGTGCCAACGACCAGAAAAACGTTGGCAACATCAAGGACACCTTGACTCGTTTGGTGAGAGCCGAGTTCTCGTTTGCCCCTGCATTTGGTGCTCGTGTCGCTACCATCATCCAGGAAAACGAAGACTTGCGTTCCGTGTGGGCTAAGGACGTTTCTGATGTCACTGTTAGACTTAAGGGCGTTAGACAAAAAGTGCTTGATAAGTTCACCGAGTTGGGAACTCCAGGCTCGTGGGAGCACGTGATCAATCTGAACGGTTTGTTCTGGTACACGGGCTTGAGCCCTGCTCAAACTCAAAAGTTGAGAGAGGAGCACCATATCTACGGTACTTTGAACGGAAGAGTCAATGTCGCTGGTTTGAACGACTCCAACATCGCTGCTTACTGTGCTGCCGTCGACGAGGTGGTGAGAAAATACCCTGAAAACTAAATGGCATATAACCGAAATATGACGGTTGTGCTACGGACATAGGAATTGATTACATTGCGAAACAGTAAGATCAAATACAATCAAAAGAAAATATGTTATATATGAAATCCATGCTCTGAACATCCACTACCCTCCATTCCTTTTTTCTTTCTTTTATGACTTCTCTTTTTTCTGAAATTGGTAGCTTGCAAATTGACGAAGAGATTGAAGAAGCGATAATGAGGATGCAATGTTGAATAATAATAATAGAAAAAAAAACTAAATGACGAGAAGAAAATTGAGCAGTGGATTCGTGTCTAGCGCTGGTGGAGGAAAGAAAAGAAGGATGAGTGATTCAGTATCTTGTATCAGATCAGTTGGCCGTGAATCTTTCTCAAATGCGCTTTCAAATTATCTTTCCTGTTAAAGCGACGGCCGCAATCAGGCAAATCGCATTGAAAAGGTTTTTCTGAGGAATGGCTTTTCAAGTGGCGCTTCACGTGCTCGGGCCGCTGGAACCTGGCAAAACAAAGCGGACACTTGTGCTTCTTCTTTGGATCTAGTAAATCTGCAGATTCTTCGTGCACCACAATAGGCCTCTTCAAGTCTGAATTTAAGATACTTTCAGCATATTTGGCGATTTCCTCGGTGGCAGATGCCTCGTGGATTTGTGACACGTTAGGGTACGTTTCACTGGCCTTTTTGGTGGCAAGGTTCGTGAACAGTGGCAGCTCACTGAGTGGCTTAGTGGAGAGCGTCTGAATACTCGAGGTTGAACGTACCGCAGGTAAGGGCGGCAAAAGGCCACTGCTGTTTTCTTCAGAGGGCAGTGCTGCGGATGTGCTCATGCCCAGCTTCGTTATGGAAGCGAGGTCTATGGATGCAGGGTATGACTTTAATGCAGAATTTCTAACTCGGCCCACTACTTCGGGCAGAAGCAAGTCGACAGATGCGGAGTTTTGAAAGGACAGACGCTCATTTCCTATCAAAGGAGAATGCGCATGGTGCATGTTTCTCACGCTACCAGAGCGGCTGAGCATTTGCCTTGCTTCCGGTGTGGCAGTGAAAGACTTGGCTTTCCGAAGTTGCTTACACGCGTCGTCTTCTTGGTCTTCAATATGAAGGGAATCAAACGTATCATTTCTCGTCAACGATGGCCCTTGGCGAAAGGTAAAGTTGGCCTGCGACTGCGATTGCACTGGAGTCTCATGAGATGGCATATGCATGCGGGGTAGCGGCGGGAAGATATTTGTTTGAGACGCAAGTGTGGCGCTGGAATCATGGAGCGACCCACCGAAGTTTTGGCTGTGGCCCACGGGCGTAAAGTACATTGATGCCACGCTGTTATTACCCGGAGAGCGCAAGGGAGTGACCTCGTAATCTTCTGAATGGCCCATACTAGGAGAGAGATACCCCGAGTTTTCAAACGGGTTATGCGCATATGCGAGTCCGTGAGGGGCTGCTGCTGCTGCTGCTGCTGACGAAGAGGAATTGGAAGTCTTCATGTTGGCGATCGACGCCAAGAGCAGTGCCAGCCCGGGCTCCAAGGACGCACGCAGGCGGTTGCGCCGGTGCGACACCAGCGCCTTGCCCACCTTCACACCAGGTGATTGGGCCACGGAACCGCGGAGCGGAGTGGTATAGAGCTGGCTGGATGAAAGCGATGTGGATAACTTGCGGCGCCCAGGAGTAGTGGCAGTAGCAGCAACACCACCACCGGTAGTGTTGGTTCCTAAGCTGGTTCCCATGCTGGAGTACGGCGAATCTAGGAGCAGCTTGTTAGACATCAGCAGCGATAGTTGCGGCACCAGGTCCATCAGCGCAAAGGTCGACGTCGACACCGAATGCGAAAACGTACCCGAAGGCGGATCCGCCGAGTTCAGCGTTAGTGACATTGAGTGACTGTGGCCTGGAACGTGCCTTGCCCTGCTTGGCGTCACCATTTGCAGCCGGTAGGCCGAATCATCAAGCGACACGTTGCGCAGATGGTGGAAATTGAAGCGCGAGCCTGCGTTCAACGCAAACGGCGCCTGCAAATAACCGTCCACCGAGAAATGCTTGGAATGGCCCTTGACAAATGGTACGTGCTGGTTTTGATGCTGATTGGAGCCGTAGCCGTGGCTCATACCTCCAAGGTACCGTGCGTCATGATCGGCGTCACCCATGTCCATTGAGGAGGCGGCGGCGTGTTCGTAAGAAAAATCGGGCAACTCCGACGCAAAGTCCAACTCCTCGTAACCCGTGGGGCTCATGTGATTTTGGGGCAGCATTTGGCCACCATTGTTGAGGTTATGATTGTAATGCTGGTGGTTATGCTGATGTTGATGCTGATGGTGATTATGATTAGTGATATGCGGGTTGTTATTATTGTTAAGGTGGCTCTGGTGAGGCGGGCTCTCGTCCAAGGGCGCGTGGGCCCTGACTTCACCGACAAAAAGGTGTGGGAGCTGGGTCGGGGAGCTCATGAGATATTTCTCCATGTCTGCATACCTTGGCACTCTTGGATCTTTTGGCTTCGATTCTTGTCGATTTTTCTTTTTTTTAGAGGTCCCTCTAATTTTTTATTTTTCGAATCTATTCAATTATCACCACCACAGAATGGGCAGCTCCGGCTTTTTCTTTTTTTTATTTTTTTTGTTCTCAAACAGTAGAGCTGCAAGTGTATCAAAATGGATCCGAAACCTCTTGCTTTGTGAACAGAAAATAAATGCCTCGCGTAGTTTCAATGATGAAACTCGGACCCCACAAACTCGGGATTCTTCACTATGAGCGAAAAAGAAATTGAAAGTATTGAAAGGAGAAAAAAAAAGTATGCGTGCTTATAGCGTGGGTCTTTGGTCGGCAAACAGAGATCTGACACTGTAACGGGACGGCGGTTGGGGAACGGGGCACGAGCACAAAGAGGGAAATGGAAAGAAAAAGAAATAGGGGAATAAAAAAATGAAGTCTACCTGGCGTCAGGGTATTGGAATGAACACAACAGGTAAGTTTCCCAGGGGCACAGGTAAAAAGTGGAACACCTAATAATAACGATATGAATGACAAAAGAAAAAAAAATAAAAAAAAGAAAGAAAAGAAAGAACGACAAACCAAACCAACAGTCTGGTGCTGCGAATCGGCTGCGTGCAAAACGAAAACGACACCCAAAAGAGAAAAAAAAAATCTGGCTACTACCGCGGAATGTCGCGGTCTAAGGCTTAAAGCCTCCTCATGAGGGTTAGTAATTGGGAAACACAAGGCGAGGGGGAATATGTCAAGAAAGCTTTTACTTAATAATTTTGAGGTATTGTTGATTTCATCTGACTTTTTTCTTGAAGAAAACAAGGAACAGAGAAATAATGGAGAAGCCCCTAAAGTTCTGCTTTGTATAGCCGTTGCATGAGGAGTGTCTCGGTTTTGTCGCATCCGTTTTTTTCCCATCGAGTGCTGGGAAGTTTGCGAGGTTGCGGCATGTTCCAAATTGCTGTTCAGACTATCAAAAGTAAATATACTGTTTTTGTAAGAAGAATCAAGTTTTCTCATGTGTATTCCCTTTGCTATTGAATAAATAATCTGCTCGTGTCTTATGCCCTTTCGGATTGTTAGTAGAATTTGTCCTATTTTCGTTTCTGAGCACTGGGGCTACTTATTACCTAGCCTAACCACTAAAAAAGAAAGGAAAAAAAAAAAGGGGAAGCAATTCTATTTTAGGATTTCCATACTCCTGAAGACTTTGGGTACTGTAAAGAGGAAGAGCATGTGCCGTCATACTTAATTTATAATTGTGGATGGAGATTCCATGAAGCCAAGTCTTCTAACTAAATTTCACATGGATACTCAAACATAGAGAATTGCGTTACGTTTCATGGACACTGATGGCCAGCACACCAGTTTGAAGCGCCACAACGCCTTTTTACGCGAGTGTCTTTTTTCTTGCTTTATATATATATATATATATATATATCCCTCTTTCTTGTCAACTTTTCAATTGCTTCAGCTGTTTTTCCACCATTTAGTCTCGCAATTGAGATCTTTGAATTAACCCAGATCAACCAATTGCTAAAGAGTAAACCTAAATTTACCCCTTTACAAACCCAGCTCCACCGAGGGGCATTTCTTGGAGCACCGCCCGGAATTTTAATTAACCGACACGCGTGGTTGTTCTTTCGCAGCAATTTTCCAATTATATACAGGTCACATTTTATTGTTACAAAAATAAACCGAGAATTGACGCGTCGAGGAATAAGACGCGTCGCTGGCAGGGGTAGGTTTGTTTTGACTTCAGTTTTTTTTTTCATTCAGAAGAAAGTGAAATCTAGCAATGCAATTAAAAGATTAGCTGGTGGTTTGTGGATGGGTGTTTTTGAAAAATGAGTGTGCCGGAAAATGCGCTTTTATGTTTCACTTTTGAGGAATTTTTTTCCTCTTTTTTTTTTTTTTTTTTTTTTTTTTTTTTTTTTTTTTTTTTTTTTTTTTTTTTTTTTTTTTCTTTTTCTTTTTTTCTTCTAACGATATATCTTTAGCGAATCCCCGCTTTGTGCCAATCGCAGCTCGCCCTCGGGCCTAGACCTTGTTCTGTGAACGCACGACCGCGATAACCCTCGCAATAAAAATCGGGCGTTTGCTGGTAACAAGGCTGAGAGCGGGAATTTTGAAAAAAAAAAAAAAATCAACGACATTCGATTCTATATCGTTTGAAAGTATTAAAAATAGAATATAACGATTATGTTTCCCCCTAGAGTATGACCCTTGCCCAACGATTTATCACAACATTAGCAATTTCTTTAGAACTTGAGGCATTTTTTACACGATTAATCTTTGGAGTAGTAATAAAACCACACAGGTCGTATTTTTTTATTATTATAATTTTTTAGAGATTTGAGAAAAGCACTCGAGGATACTTTTTCCATTTTCAGTAATAAATAGGGCTGCTCAAATATTTCACCTCCTAAAATACGAGGGCTTTTTTATAGCTTAATGTTTGCTCTGAAAGCCATTTTTTTTATATTAATTTTTTTACATGATTCCGTGTTCTCGCAGGATTCATTAGTTTTGGCGAACTTAAAAATTGGGAACTCGTTATATGCTCTTCATGAAAAGCTTTATTGGAATTTCTGTTCCGACACAAAAAGTTTCCGTTTTCGAATCAACTCGGCCTTAGTCCCCGCTAGTAAACACCGATAATTTGAAAGTTTAATTTCATGAGCAATTAAACTGTTGAATTTTCGGTCCGCTGAAAACCTTATCCTATCCCTTCTCCGCCTGTTTCACTTCATGCCACAGTCCATGCCGCTAACAAGCTAAGACGAGAAATAAAATTTACCCAATTTACAGACAATGAGGATTTTCTTTTTGATCCTCCCTTTTTTCTTAATAAATAAAGTGAATTAATTCAAATACTTACAATTCATCTATTCGTGAAATCGTGCTTATGGGTTTTGCTTAACAAAGTCAACACCCTTCTTGATGTTGGTGATCAAGGTCTCCTTGGCCTTCTTGACCAACTCCTCCTCGTGAGCGGACAACTCGCCCAATGGGTGGATGGTCTTGACACCCTCAACACCCAAGGTGACCTTGGAAGAGAAGAAGTCAACACCCTCGTCCTTAAACAAAGGAGACTCGACGAACGATGGCTCAATGACATCGGCCTCGCCAGCCAAACCGTCCAAGACAGCACCGGCGAATCTGGCACCGGCCTGGGCCATAGACAAGGTGGCGGAACCAGCACCGTCCTTAGCCTGGACAACCTCGTCACCACCGAATTGGATTCTGTGGATCAAGGCATCTCTGGTCTCGGTGGCCAAGTCCTTGTGGTTGGTTTGCGACAACAATGGGACAATGGTAATACCAGAGTGACCACCAACAACGGTGACGTGCTCGTCAACAGGGTTGGTACCGGCAACCTCAGAAACGAATCTGGAGGCTCTCAAGACGTCCAAGGTGGTGACACCGAACAACTTCTTTGGGTTGTACACACCCTTAGACTTGAACACCTCGGCGACAATTGGCACGGTGGAGTTGACAGGGTTGGAGATGATACAGAGAGCAGCGTTTGGAGCGTACTCAGCGGCGGCCTTGGCCAAGTCTCTCACAATGGAGGCGTTGGTGTTGAACAAGTCGTCTCTGGTCATACCTGGCTTTCTTGGGACACCGGCTGGGATGACAATGACATCAGCACCGGTCAAAGCGTCCTCCAAACCAGCTGGGTCGTAGCCCTTGACGGTAGAGTTGGTAGGAACGTGAGACACATCGGCGGCAACACCTGGGGCACCCTTCAAGTCATAAAGAGCCAAGTCGGTAACCTTGTGGTTCAATTTCATGAGAAGCGACAATGGTTGGCCAATACCACCACCAGCACCCAAAACGGCGACCTTGTAGGCGGCAGAGGCGGACGAGGAGAAAGATCTAGAAGCAGACTTGAACATTGTGTGTGTTTTTGTGTGTGATTCCGAGGAGTAAGAGAAAAAGAAAAGAGAAGAGGAAGGAGAAAGCTCTCAATCCCCACTTGCTTTATGCCCGACGCACGAATTGTCCAGTCGCCAGGCTCAAAATTCAAACTCGAGGGAAAACCACCAATCAGCGTGCGCGCTCACCGCGAAAAAAAACTCCGACGGCTGCTATTTTGCGGAGACCGAGGGAAGCACCCGGTATTTGCCGATTTTGGGACTGCACACAATCCGGTGTCATCCGTGGCTATTCGGGTAAAGGGGATATGGGCTCACGAATCACAGCGCCTAATTTTTTCAAAAAGACAGGAAATAATCTGGTTTTCAAAAGAATTTTTCTTTTTTATAGCCAATTCTGGTCTGCATTCTTCTCAAATGTTTGGTCTTAGCTTGAGTAGGGCCCCGATTTTTTGCACCTAGACCATGGTTGCTTACTTAATTTCGCAATTGTTGCAACCCTTTTCTGAATGCCACAGTGTTGGCTTGTGTTGGCCTGTGTTGACTTTTGTGGGTGATTTTTTTTTTTCGCGTGTTCACTTTTTGTACATCTAGCCATTAGTTTGGGGCACTACATATTTTCATCGTGATTGTATCAGTCAATGGCAAGCAATGGCAAGCAATGGTGAATTATAGTAAAAGCGGTAAAAGGAACCTACCGGTCCCCAGTGATGTAAAAAATTAGTCGTGCGCGACTTTTGACAGGACTAACTAATGCCTAGCTATATTTTAATTAATTTCCCATAAACTGGATATGAATATTGACCCCTGGAAAATTTTCCATAGAGAAAATATTAGGATATATTATGAATTATTCCTTAAAATACCAGTGTTTCTGTAAAACTCTTCAAATCTTGACCAAAAAAACACTGGGGCGCTCGATTGAGTTGACCAAAGCCCTAGCTTAAGCTTGGGCATGGCTTGGCGATACTGAGGTGCAACGGAGGATCTGTAATGAGATTAGGACGAGGCAAGCGGAGCAAGTGAATAATCGTATAAGTGAATTGGACGGGTTAGGAGGGGTGGCCGAACAATCATAGAATTTACTACCAGGTTAGGAGGTCTAAGTGAACAATCATACAAGGAATTCCCAAACAATATGGGGCTGCTAAACAATTGCAGAAATAATTTACCAAGCAAAAAAGGGGGTAACTGAACAATCTAAGGAGTGAGTTGACCAGGGCAAGTGGAGTGATAGAACAATCATAGAAGTAAAGTTACCGGGTTAGGAGAAGTAACTGGCCAATAGTAAAAGTGAGTTAGGAGAAGTAACTGACCAATTGAAGTAGTCAAATGATCACACAATGAGGGTCATGAGGAAAGGGGAGTCGCATATCAGCGGGGATCACTTCAAACTTTAAAAATTCCATTGTCTACTAAGATGAATGGCTGGCGATTGACAATCAATCTCTCCAGCCAGCACAGCCTCATGCAAGAGTGGTGGGTAGCCCCACTCCCGGTTTGGGGACTTGAAAAGAATCATTGTGGACATGAGTATTGAGTTTAAAAGAGATGAGATTTCCCCTGTTCAAGTTAGTTCAACAAAAACAACAACATGTCTCCTACTGAAGTCGACAATCGCAACAGCTCCAGAAATGGGCTCGAATCCCCAAATTTTGTGTTACCACCATTTGAAAACTCTCCAAAACTTATCCAAATAGGTTTGTACACTTGGAAACTTGAGCCGTTGAGAGAAGGATTTGTGAGACACATCATCCTCAACTGTACTGAATGCTCTTACCTGGTGATAATAAAGATGTTGCTGATGACAGAGAGAATGATCAAGATGATGTAGATGCTGCTAATACAAGTGGGGACCAAGTTTCTGCGGACGTAAGCGAGATCGAGTGTCTTGTGAACCCAAGCGATACGGAAGAGGAGATCTGATTTTTTTTTTTTTTATATATTAGTTACTTTAGGTAGCTCCAATTGATTTTTTTGTGTTTTGATAAAACAGGACTAGGACATAAATTCACCACGGACACAGTACTTCGGGACTATGCCATACCTAGCTAAAGGCCAATCACCTGTCAGAGGTTTGGCTTATTCCTGAAAGATTCAATTGCTTCAATTTTCTTCATGAAGCCAGGGCGGCGGACTTGGCCGATGAAAGTATTGCAATTTAAAACAATCTACAAATCTGAGACGGTGGGACTCTACAGGGGGAATTTAGATTGGTACTCTTCTCCTTTTTGAGCTCAAAGGAACAGGTTTTATGAAAAAAAGGTTTCGAATAGCAAGAAAATCCAAGCATAATTACAATACATACAATGAAGCAAAGGTATTTGATGAGGTATGCAATATCCGTCAGACTTCGCTGTTACACGCTTATAACAGAGCGTTTTACGATCTTTACGTGCGGAATTTGATGTTGGAATCACCGTTGAGCAATGTTGTATTTGTACAGTGTTATCTCAAGAACCTTCAAAACAAAGTCTTGCTGGACAAGGCTAGATTGCAGTCTAAGGAAGGTCATATACCAATCAAAGAATTGATGCAATTCACTTTAGACCTCGTGAAAACTGGTGTTTGTGCCGAGCGTTACACAAAATCCAACGCTTCACCTTTCGCAAAAGTCAGGGAGAAAGAAGAATAATCTTCAATGTTAATGTTTACGGAAGAGAAGGACCGAGCCTCATTATGCGTCAATGATGGACGTACTCGAGGATATGACTCAGATTGCTCCGTTAACCAAAGTTGATTCACTTTATGGTTTCAATGGCAACGAAGAAGCATACAAGTTTCAGAATAAACTTCAAGCTAGTTTACGTCGCATGGGATTACCTCTACCTATAAACGTCGTAGCACATTATTTAAGCCGCAAAGACATCGATCTTTAAGTGGCGACGGGACACACCGTCACTCCTTTATTGCCGGATAGAATCTTGCACGTGTTGGCCATGATTGCGTCAGAGATCGAAATGGATCACTAAATAAAGATCAGTTGGCTGCTGATTACGCAATGGACTCACGTATAGCAGATATCTTCCGAGTGTTAGCGCAACACGAACCCATTCCTTCAGCGCTCGAATCAAAAATTCTCAAGTACTTCGTCCATCGATGCCACCAGAATGTACATTCCCGCGGGATCGTTGAGAGGTGTCAAATTACGTAAATAAGAATATCGGCCTCAATTCCCAAAATATATATATATTTTTTTTTTAGTCAAAAAAATAGCCGGATTAGTCGCGCAACAGTAAACCCTTTTGACAGGGTGGCTACGCGGAAATCTCATCCTTGAATTTTTTTTTTTTCTTCTCTCTTGTACTTCTCATACTTCTCACCAGTTTTAGATAATCATGTGCACTTCGTCCAACGCGCCTTACTACGAGGCGTTGCCCGGCGCACTTAAGCCGGTGCATTACGATGTTTCTGTTTACGACATCACGGAAACCACATTTGAGGGCCACGTGAAGATTGATCTCGACGTGCAGCATGCAACCGACGAGGTCCATTTGCATTACCGTGACTTGGAGATTGGCCAAGTATCGGCCACTTATGGAGGTAGTAAATTTGAAGGTAAAGTAGTCGAGCTCAATGCGAAAAAAGAGTTTTTCGTGGTGAAGTTCGACACATTGTTTGCCGCCGCTAATGTGCGTGTAGAGGTGCAATTCACCGGGCGGATTCAGACCAACATGGCCGGTTTTTACAAGTCCGCTTATACCGAAAATGGCGTGACCAAACACATGCTTTCGACGCAATTTGAGGCCACGGACGCCAGAAGAGCGTTCCCCTGTCTTGATGAGCCAGCATTAAAGGCCACTTTCACCGTGCACGTGACCACTGCTCTGGAGTTGACGGTATTGGGAAATATGCCTATTGCGCTGGAAATCAGCGGTGGCAGGACGGGCGAGAAAATCGTCACGTTTGAGAAAACACCCGTTATGTCAACCTACCTTTTGGCTTGGGCCATTGGTGAGTTCGACTACATCGAGGGTTTCACTCAGGATTTGTACTTGAACAACAAGCCTTTGCCCGTGCGCGTGTACACCACAAAGGGTTACACGGAAGACGCCCAGCTTGCATTGGAGATTGCGCCTAAGATTGTTGATCTTTTCAGCAAGGTGTTTGGCGTTCAGTACCCATTGCCCAAGTTGGATCTTATCGCCGTACATGCATTTTCGCATAACGCCATGGAAAACTGGGGGCTCATTACTTACCGGTCCACGGCTCTTTTGTACTCGGCGGCTAATTCCGACCCTTCGTACAAACAGAAAGTAGCGTACGTGGTGGCACACGAAATCGCACACCAGTGGTTTGGTAATTTGGTCACTATGCAATGGTGGGACGAGTTGTGGCTCAACGAAGGCTTTGCCACGTGGGTCGGCTTCTATGCTGTCGACTGCTTGTTCCCTGAATGGGACATTTTTGCCGACTTTGTTCTGACATCATTGCAAGAGGCACTTCGTCTCGATGGTCTTAGAAATTCACACCCCATCAAAGTGGCAGTTATGGATGCGTTGGATATTGACCAGCTTTTCGACGTCATTTCTTATTTGAAAGGTGCTTCGACTATTCTCATGCTTTCAACCCACTTGTCCACAGACGTGTTCCTTCGTGGTGTGGGCAAATATTTGAACGAAAATAAGTTCGGCAACGCCACATCCGAAGATCTTTGGAAGGCCGTTTCCGAAGTAAGTGGACAGGATGTGTCGTCTATGATGGATGCTTGGATCCAGAAAATCGGATTCCCTGTGGTCAATGTTTCTGAGACCAGTGACGGTAAGCTCAGTTTGAGCCAATCGCGTTTCCTTAATGGCGGCGACGTTAAGCCCGAAGAAGATGAGACTACTTGGTGGGTGCCAATTTCCGTTCGTGGTGAAACTCATGCGCTCAAGGCAGACTCCTTCAATGAAAAAGCCGTGGAACTAAACGCACAAATCTCCGGTCTCTTCAAATTAAACAGGGACACGGGGGCTCCTTTGAGAATCAACTATGACCCTCAGTTTCTTCAGAAGCATATTCTTGGGCATTTTGGAGAGCTTTCCACTAAAGACAAAGTGGGTATAATTGCGGATGTTGCGGCTATTGCAGTCTCGGGCGATAAGCATACTTCAACTTCGACTTTCTTGGACTTGACCAAACAGATCGCTATTGATAACGATTTTGTTGGCACAACATACGCTACTTGGCACGAGTTGGCCACACGGCTTTCCGCATTTGCACTTACATTCGGCGGTGCTGATGAAAACGTCAGTGGTCTTTGCAAAGCCGTTTACGGAAAATTGGCCACCAAATTTGCTGGCGAAGCTGCCAACAGGGAAGACTACAGTAGTTTGAAGGTGAGAGCACTTGTAATGAACAATGCGGCCACACTTAACATCCCTGCCGTGCAAGAACTCGCAGCCGGCATCTTCCAGAAATGGAAGACGGAAGGCACGATCGATTCTTCTATGAGAACATTTGTTTTGAGATCGGTGGTTTCTTCTGAAAAAGTGAGCGAAGAGGATTTCGGCTTTATCTTAAAGCAAGTGACACACCCAACTTCCTTGGACTCGAGAGAAGTGGCGTTGAGTGCGTTGGGATGCACAGCCGATCTCGATGTCGCACGTAAAATGATTTCATACTTGGTAGACGAGACTGTAATTCCTACTATGGATGCACACTTCCTTGCTGTATCTTTGTCCAAAAACACAAAGACGAGAGACTTGTTGTGGCAATTTTTCAAGGCAAACTACGACCAGATCTACGCCTTGATGTCGACCAACATGGTTGTCTTGGATAGATTTGTCAAGGTGACGTTGTGCAACTATCAGTCGTATGCGATGGAAAAAGAGGTGCGGGAATTCTTTGCTGAAAAGGATGTGCATGGATTTGAGCGGGCACTCAGCCAGGTGTTGGACCAAATCCACATCAACGCTTCGTGGTTTGAACGTGACCAGGGAATCGTGAACGAGTGGTTGGCGCAAAACCCTTACTAATCAATGACAGTTTAGTTGATCTACAATGAACAGAGTATCTTTTTGTTCTTTTTTTTGTTCTATTTTTACTCTCTTTTTGTATATATTCCTCATATGTCCTATAATAGCGTGTTACTCACTCAAGCATCGGCGGTGGTATAACTTAGTTGTCGACCTTGTGGTCGTGAGTGGCGGCGTATCTGCCTGAAGGGTCGGCGTGACAACCCCATTCGGCCTTTGGAATCCATCTCATGACAGTGGAAGCAGCAGCCTTGGAGCCGTTGAACATCTCGTCGAACTTGCATCTGTACCAGTAAGCCTCCTTGGTTTGAGGAACATCGTCTCCCCATTCAGGCTTAGGGTTGGCAAGCTCTTCATCGGAAACAGCAGCCTCGGCAGCGTCCTTCAAGCCATCGATCCATGAGTATCCAACACCATCGGAAAACTGCTCCTTTTGTCTCCACAAGATCTCTTCTGGCAAGTAAGGCTTGGCAGTAGGGTCGTCGCTGGTGTCGAAGGCCTTTCTCAAGATGTACTTCTCGATCTTACCCTCGGCAGGCTTAATGAGCTTGTCCTCAGGGTTAATGTTCATACAAGTCTCCAAGAACAGCTTGTCCAAGAAAGGCACTCTGGCCTCCAAACCCCAAGCCAAAGTCGACTTGTTGGCACGGAGACAGTCGGCGTAGTGCAAGTTCTTGACACGCTTGACACACTCATCGTGGAACTCGGCAGCAGAAGGAGCGTTGGCAAAGTACAAGTAACCTCCGAAAATCTCGTCGGAACCTTCTCCGGACAACACCATCTTGACACCTTGAGCCTTGATTTTTCTCGACAACAAGTACATCGGCGTAGAGGCTCTGATGGTGGTGACATCGTAGGTTTCCAAGTGGTAGATGACGTCGTTCAAGGCGTCCAAACCTTCCTCCAAAGTGAAGGTGTGCGAGTGGTGAATCGAACCAATGAAATGAGCCACTTTTTCAGCAGCAATCAAGTCTGGAGCACCGGGCAAACCAATGGCAAACGAGTGCAAACGGGCAAAACTCGATGTGTGCAAGGAGCCAGAAGCATCAACTCCAGACAACTCTTTGTTGGCATCAATACCATCTTGGGTCGAGGCAGCAGTGGCCTTTTGCGTTTCTCTGGCAGCAATGGAAGCAATCAAGGAGGAGTCCAAACCTCCGGACAAAAGCACACCGTAGGGCACCTCGGCCATCAATCTCTTTCTGACGGCCATTTCCAAGGATTCTCTCACCTTCTTATAGTCAACACGTTCCTGAGGAACTTGAGCACCGTCCCACCACGTTGGAGTGAAGTAGCGTGTGATCTGGTCGGTGTTAGAGTCGTAAACGTGGCCTGGAGGGAAGGCAAAGATCTCGTCACACTCGTCAATAAGACACTTCAACTCCGAGGCAAAGTAACGGGTTTTTGGAGATGCGGACGATTTACCCATGTACAACGTCACCACACCAATAGGGTCTCTGGCAGCAATGATTCTGTCGGTTTTCTTGTCGTACAATGCAAAGGCAAACATACCGTCCAAGTGCTTGGGGGCATCGATATCGTATTTCTCCACCAAGGGGATAATTGGCTCACAGTCAGACAACGACTTGTACTTATAGTCACTCAACTCCTCTCTCAACTGGATGTGGTTGTAGATTTCTCCGTTGACGGCCAACGAGTATCTTTCGTCTGGCGAAATGATGGGCTGGGCACCGGAGTCCAAGCCAACAATGGCCAATCTTTCGTGGCACAAAATCGTGTCGTTGGCAATCACGTTACCGGACCAGTCTGGACCTCTGTGTCTGATTTTCTTGGTGTTTTGAAGGGCCTTGTCCTTGAAGGCCTCGACATCTTTTTGTCTGAATGCAGCGTAGATTCCACACATATTTTTGTTTTACAAATATGGGAAAATTAAGTAAGTTGAAAAGGGTTTGAAAGTTGGAAAAAAATAGACAAGGTTGCACTCTGCGAATAATGTACATTATAAATTGCCGGATTCCGGTGACTGACCATCTTTTTTTCACCCCCGGATCTCGCGCGCACTTACTCACGGGACAACCGTCATAGTCGTTACTGCCTCAATGCGCCTTTTTGCGCCTCAAGGGGACCGGCGATTTGGTTCGCGAAATTGGGACAACCTTTCCGGGGATGGGTATTTGCCCTCGGAACTACCTCTTTTGCCCTCGGAATGACTCAGGAGTATGACTCAATCTTCTCGACGATTCTGCATGATAAGATGTCGATTATGGGGAAAAAGAAATAAATATATTTTTTTGCTTAGAGTTAGATAAGCCCTGACTTGCAGCCGTGTATATTGCTGCCGAGGAAATGTAAACAAAGAAATAAACGAAGAAGGAAAAAACTTAAGTCTACACGTATTCCTTTTCTTGCTTTTGCCTGTATCTTGACGCCCAAAACTTTGTGCCGATCTTCTCGGCAAATTCTTGGTCTTGAATTTTCAGATGCGCAATTCGCTATTAACCGAAACGGCTGTATTGATAAGTATGCATCAAGAATTCTTTTTTTTTTTTTGGTCACCGGTCATATGATATCGACTGCGAAAGAATATTATTCTTGCATTTAAAATTCTTTTGGAATTAAGTATTTCAAAATTCCCATCAGAAAAGGTCTGTAATTGAAGTTCTTTAACACGGGAATGGATCTTTGTTGGGAGATGAATCGATATCCTTCATTTGAACAATATTTTTTGGCAACCGTATTAGGGAGTTATATAGCGATGCCCGGAAAAAAATAAAAAAAATGAAAAACAAAAAGACTTGCTAGATGGAGAGGCGGGACACATCTAACCTAATCATATTATTCGAAAACATTGAATACTCATAACAAAAAACTTCCGATACAAGCGCAGTTGCATAAGCACGAGTGGCAGAAACACAAAAATTTGCAGGCGATACATAGATTCAATTTTGGATCATATGTCGCGATTCATGACATTTGAAGTCTCGAATTGTTTGCTGGAGGTAAACCTGACTCAAATGTTACATCATCTCTATAATGAGTGTGGAGAAACAAAAAAGGTGTGGGAACTCCTTGGCATTCAAACTCCTATGAAATTAGAATCATTGTTGGCACCAAAAACAAACACTTATGAAGAATTGCGCAACCTCAATTGGTACGTTGATACAGTTCGCCGGGTCTACCTTTCTCGACGCCAACAACAGAATAGGAGGGGTTCCTCTACGAGTTCTTAGAGGTAGACATTTGAAAAAGGCGTTGGCGCGAAGTAAGGCTTTGACTAGTTGATACGTATCTACACAACGGGTGATGTAGTTAAGGAGAGAATTCTAAGGCTTGGGAAAGTCGGAGAGTTCAGTAACTCAGTACATTACTCAGACGTCTTATGGGTTTTTATAGTTATATACAGATTTTTCCTGTAATACGATTTGTTCCTTTAAAAAAGAAAAAAAAAGAAAAAAAAAAAAACAAGCAACCCAAAGTTGCGTGTTCTTAAAACAACAAAATGGAATGTTCCTTAAAATTAGGAGACGTCTTTAAGGAAATTAGGGTTTTCGGTAGGATGGCTGTTTTTGAACTCCCTTTTCAACTTATTACATAGAGATCATTACCACACACTTTGACCAGAGGAGCCACAGAAGATAAGCTAACGGGATTTTTGAAAAAAACAAGAAGAAAAAAAAACATTCGTATTTTGTAAACAATCACAATTAAAAAAAAAAGAAAGAACACCTTCGTTCGTCCTTTGCATAGCCTAGTGCTGAGGATGTTCGCTAATAAGGTAATTACAGATGAAACCTCAGATAAGATAATTCCCAATCAGAATCTTGCCAGAAACCCGAAAAGGATAGAAAGACACAAGAAAAGAAAAGAAAAATGACAAAAACATAAACAAACAAGAGACAAGAAATCGATAAACTGGGAACCACAAAATTTGCACCCACTCGTTGTATACTAGGATTTCCCGGCCGCGCACGACCCGGTCCCCGCCACCTAAATCCACCAACAGTTACGCACCTCACTTCTTACGCACCTAAAACTCTCAACTGTTAAACATCCAAATTAACCATCCAATCCCCAACATTTTCTTTCCCTAATATAAGTAGGATATAAAAAGAAAACCAATTTTTCATATAGAATCCTCCACACAACCAATTTTCCAAAAATAAATCATGGCTCTTCCCAAACTCGCCGATGAATTGTATGCACTGTTCGATGCAGAGAACTATGACAAGTGCCAGAAATTGCTTCCCGCTATTAAGATCGAATTAATCAAGCACAATTTGCTTGTTCCAGTTGGAAGCAACACTGCCACACAGGAACTGTTGAATGACTTGAAAATCGCCGAAAGAATCTTGGAGATTGGCGCGTTGCTGCTGCTTTTAGCCGCCGAATACTTGGGGTTTGAAAACTACGTTTCTTCCTTGAAACCGTTCTATGGACTGGCCAAATTGCATGCACGTCGCGAGGCTAACACCAACGCCACCAAAATCACGTCGCTTTTCTTGATCTACTTGCTTTCGCAGGGCCAGATCTCCAAGTATCATGTGGAATTGGAGCTGATCTATAGTTCGCCACTTGTGGACGTCGAAAAGGACCAGTATTTACGTTACCCGATCGACTTGGAGCGCAACTTGATGGAAGGTAACTATATCAAAATCTGGAAGCTGTTGCGTGATGATGCCAAATTACCATGCCCTGAATATAGGCACTTTACTTCAAGTTTACGCAACACTTTGCGGGTGGAGATTGCCAAGTCGCTTGAAAAGACAAACGACTCGATCCCCATCACTAACTGCAAGACGCTATTGTACTATCCACAGGAACAGTCCGACCTGCTGTTTGAACAGGCCTTGAAGGAGGAGCTTGACGTGAAAAACTGGGTGTTTAAGAACGGAACCGTGTATTTTGACAATGGCGAGAAGAACAACTCGTCGTCTGATAACGCGGCCTTGATCCAGAACGTGTTGAGCTACGCCGACCAGATTGAGTCAATTGTGTAGATGTTTGTCCAATATAAACCGGCCCTACTTTTTGAGGATTATTTACTGAAGTTGCTTGTGGGAGGCGGTACTTTCCGTGCTTTCAATAAAGGTTTTGGATACAATATTGCAGATAGATAAGATGAAGCGAGCCAATTACATCACGAGAATACTTTGGATACACTTAGAGTTGCGTCTTAGAGCACACCCACCTATCACTATTTAGTAACCCAGACCATTCTCTATTTACTCCAAAGAATCGTAGAAACCGCGATATGACGCGTCCAAGTCCTGGAGAAAGCGCTCGGTATCGTCAGCGGACAAAACCTCTGTTTCCGCTAAATTGTTAAGTGTTATAAGCCAACTAACCAACTTCAGCTTGCCCGGGAACTCAAGTGCCACAGCTTCGGTGTTTTCACGCGTGACTAATTCGTTAAGACTAAGCACCAATGCACTTAAAAGCGGGTGGAGCTGTGGTTTTGTGTTGTAATTAAGTTTAAGTGCATCCATCAAGGTGATAAAGTTACCGGTAGCTTCTGCAACAAGACGAGCACTAGCTGCGGCCAGCTTTGGGGTATTTTGATTACCATTACCACCAGAATTGGCCGTGGTTGTGTTTCCAGCGCGTTCTACTTGAGTATGAAGGTGCTCTAAAGTTGCAGGCACCTGTTTAGTTAATCTATCAATAGCCAAAGGCGCATCTAGGTTATATTTAGCCGCCAATTCCGCTAGGAGATTCGAGTGGTCTGGACGCACTTTCGGGAGAATTTCCGCCACGATTTGCTCGTGTGTAGGGCTAGCACGAACGCTTTCCAAAAGCACCTGGCTTTGGCTTACTAGACGCATAATTGTTGCGGTGTATTTGTCCTTATCCGTGACATAATCTTTGACAAACGCACTTTCCACCGTCTGGGCCACGGCTAGAATCAGATACAATTCACAAAAGGAATCGTAAACCGCTTTGTGGATACTGGTGGGCACAAATGAAGCCCGGGAAACTTCTTCGTGGTAGCGCACGTGACCATTTTGGGACGCAGGTGTATATGAAGTTGTGGCTGTGGGCGCATACGCTGGCGGGGCTGACATTTTGTTAGAATT
>JAJMCO010000141.1:0-32355 GCA_030573015.1 Metschnikowia peoriensis | reverse complement strand
AAAAAAAAAAAAAAAAAGAACCCTAACTTCCTACTAAAAAAAATCTCGTTGCGCCTGTATATGCAACACTAATGAACAGGAACGGGTGTCACGAAAGACCATGCGGAATCGGTCCCGATGTCTCGCACACGAACGTTCATTGAACCAGGTTACAGGAAAATGGTGCGCGATTTTAAATCACCGGAGCCGGAAGAAAAATCATTAAATAAGAGCACACGTCAGTTAAATTTTCTACATTAGTCTGATAGCTGTCACGAGTTATATCACTTACAGTTTGGTTTAGTAGACACTGGGATTCCGGTCACAACTATGATTCAAAAAGAAAAAAAATGTTGCCTTCAGCCAGATTCGAACTGACGATCTCCTCATTACTAGTGAGGTGCCTTACCAACTTGGCCATAAAGGCGAATACGTCTAAGTGTTTTTTCAGGTTTAATACACTATATTGTTTGTAAGTCAGGAATTATTGATAGAGGATTTGCTGGTCTTTAAGTACTGACGTGTTCTTGGAAATTTTGGCACAAAAACCACAATTTTTTTTAATTCTTTAGTTCTATTTTAAGTCCCAACGCTAAGCCTAGGGACTTATTTTGCAATTCTTTTTCTTTTTCTTGAAGAAATATTCAAATAGATATTCAAAAGTTTAGTCCTTCTCACTTCAGGCCATGTAACCACGGGGCAAACACCAGAGTTGTCACTCTCGTGCTCAGAGGAATCAGTAAAAAAAAAAAAAAAAAAAAAAAAAAAGCTCATGCAAAACATTATTTCAAGTATTCAGATAACTCTTATTGTCAAAGAAACAGAAGGTCTTTTTAATCGAGTAAATAATAATGATTTTCACGTATGAAATCCCTATATCACGTGATAATACTGCATATTCAGTGACGTAGAGAAAGGCCATTCGCCACACTTGCAGTTTCCCCTTTTTGGTGGTTATGTGCAGGCCTTTATGGCCAAGTTGGTAAGGCACCTCACTAGTAATGAGGAGATCGTCAGTTCGAATCTGGCTGAAGGCATTATTTTTTTCTTTTTTCCGCATTTCTGTTTACATTAGTTTCCTATCGAGAAAACCAACAACAAATTTTACAAGCATCATCGGCTAACACTTTGGAAACCTCGCCTCAAACCTTAACGTCTCCATTATTTTCTTTTCTTATTTATCATTTCAATCACATTGAAAAACCATCAATAATGGATAAATCGGTAGCAGCAAAATACCCGTTGGATATCCCGCACGTGACTGCAGTCGAATTGCCCCTAAATGTGAAAAACAATAATCGGGCAGTGGACATGTTGGGCGGCAAGGACCGGATCCGGATGGCCATTAATTCCCAGTACCGGCCGCTGCCGTTACAGCCATCAAATCATTCTGTGGACGAACGCAATCTTGAGTTAAGATTACGTAAGGATCCGTTCCATCATCCGGTTCAGGCCAGTGTCAATCGGCGGGAGAAAGTGCTTGTGAAAGTCAGTGTCCCGAAATCGCTGCTCCCAGCCGATTACTACGATAATCCGCAAAAATATCTGATTCGGGAGCTTTTGGCCAGAAATAAGGAGAAAGGAGGGGCTGAACATAAAGTAGAACCTGTGGCGATTGTAAACAAGAATTACAATTTCCGGGCAATGGCAGATTTCCAAATGACAACCAAAAACAATGCAACAGTGCAAAAATTCAATGAAAATTTGCTTCAAACAACAAGCTTTGATAAGACAAAGGAGTTTTACGAATCAACACTTACCGATAAAGATGAGTACAAAAACGCATCAAACTACGAAAACAAAGACCACCAACTAGTGCCTCCCCCACATTTCTCGGGCGTACGGTTCCCGTTCGACTATAAGTATAAGAAAAACGTCTTCACCACTGCTATTCGTGATGAAAACGGCGATGTCAAGGTGGTGATGAAAACAGACAGTAAAAAGTTGTTTACGAATACGGTGAATTACCACAAAGATGCTGTACCGCAACAACCGCTCCCCGAGATCGTGGCCAAGTATACCTGGCTCAAAAACTCCGACTTATCCGATGAATGGGCTGACAAAAAACTTCTTGAATGTATCGAATGTTTGGCTGCCCTTTTCGAGCTAAAGCCGATCTGGCTCCGGCGGGTATTGATCGATATTGTGCCGCAAAGATTAGCGCTGGCGGTGAAAGAAGCGTTACCATATGTTCTGTACTGTTACAAAAACGGACCCTGGCGGTTTTGTAATGTGAAACTCGGCGTCGATCCTACTAGTGATAATGCATTCTGGATGTACCAAAGTGAGTATTTCCGGCTTGGTGGACTCACAACGAAATACGATCGTAAAGGAGAAGCCCAGCATAAAATCATCCCGCCCACAGTGGCGCGGTTCCATCCGGAAAGTGACGTTTTGGCATCGGAATCGTTATTTTTCACCGGTACCACACTTCCTCGTGCGTATAATTACCAGTTGGGCGATATCTTAGATCCCGACGTGCAGCGCGTGATTTACGAGGCGCAGAGTAGTGGCGGCACTGCAGGCTTTTTCCGGCTGCTGCCTGATCCTCAAGATGGCTGGATCTCGCGTCAAATGATGGGCACAATCCGTGGGATCATAAAGTATAAGTTACGGCGCCTTCAGGCAGAGGAATCGATTGATGCTGCAGAAATCGCCAAAATCATCGAGACTGATTACACGCTTAAGGATGACACTTTAGCTAATGAAGGAGAGGGTGCCACAATCGCCCCAGAAGAAGAGGAAGAGGAGGAGGAAGAAGATGACGACGACGACGACAACGAGGAAGAAGAAGATGATGATGATACAGGAGCTGCGCCAGGTACAGCGGATGCAGATGCAGATGCAGACGAGGAAGAAGCCGAGCGGCATTTCGATTCATTGGTGCCGAGCGTGAGTGAGGATTATGTGATGAAGCGTGTCAAGCAAGTGGACGAGAAAACTGCAGCAAAACTTCTTTCGCTTGTGGGCTTAATCAAGCAAGATGCATTGAACCAGGCCGCGAGGGAATAGATCTGGGAACATTCAATACGTGCACAAACTCCAGAATAATTTTATCAAAACGGTGTGTTTCATTTACACTGTGTGAGAATTGTACTTCTTTTGAAAAGGTGAACAGTTGAAAGGCTAGAATTCAATGATTTTTCTAACTATTTTACACTTGGCTTGTTGATGGTCTCTATAAATCATGTTACTGTCCAATTCTTCCAAAGACCTTCTTGCGCCAATTTGAAGTATTATTTATTTCCACCTTCGTTCTAATTTTTTGAAATACCGTTCTTCCTTTGCTTTTATTATCTGTTTAAAAATAGTAGAGTTAGATACAAATAGGCCTTTCGAATTCTCGCAGCAGCTCATTATTTCCTAGTCTGGAATGTTAGCACACTTCGAAATTCGATGAAGCTTTCTTGGAAATCCACATTAAGAGAGCACGGAACTTTCAAATATTTTTGATCACTTTTCAACAATTTTTTTTTTTTCTTCTCTTCATACCGAGTTTCCTACTTTTAAGAAAACTCCATAATACTGTAACTACCGAGTTCCCACCAGCACCGCACTGTGCACTCCAAGGCCCCACCCGCACTCAAGTCTAACACGTATCAGCAACTGTGAAATATAGCGTATTAAATTAGTATAACAATACCAAAAATACCAAGAAAATAATGACGAAAGCCACCGAGACATTTGTTGCGTTATTTGCAGTGAGTGCAGTCTACTTTGCGCTCTATGCACAGGTGATCCCCACGGGCAAATTGATCCATGAAGAGATTTTACCTTACTTGCCATTCTGGGCCTTGGTTACTTTTGGTGCTTATGCTTTGGGAACTTTGGGCTGGGGTGTGCTCACATTTAAAAACAAGGAGGGAAGCTACAAGGAGTTGATGCAGCAAATCGATGAGGCTAGGGCGTTTTACAAGGCCAAGGGTGTGGATTTGGATGCTTAGAATAGTGTATTATACTGAATCAGATGAATAAATATAGAAAGTACGGGATTTTGGCCGAACCAGGGTGAAGTTATTCCTCAAGTTGAGAAATAGAAATTGTAGATTAAGATGTCACTTTCAGGTCTTGAAAAATGGGCATGTGTCATACCTCATATCTCTCACTCTCACTCTCTTAAATTGAGTTTAGTAGCAGTAAAAGAGAAAGGTGTCTAATAATGGAGAAAAGGCGAGTATGCGAAGAAATTTAAGCCGCCGCCGGTTTCTTCTTTTTCGATTTGATTTTCTTCTCCATCTCGGCAAACACCCGGATTTGTACCGGCACTTTTTCCCATGGCTGTTCTTCTTTAGTATGGCCAGTTTTGCTGGCCTGCAGCGCTAGTGAAGGAGGAAGGTTTTCTGGTTTGAGAAGCTCGATTGGCGGGTGGAAGTCTTCGGGCCAAACCCCGCCTTTGGCCATTAGTTGCAGTGCCGCTTTTTTGCGTTGCAAGTTCCAGTCTTTCACATCATCGTTGTAGATTTCCCAGACACAATTCACACATCCGCTCATGCAACAATTATCGGGTTCAATCGGCTTATCGGGGACTTTAATCCCGCCAATAATCCGTGGCTCGCCCACGTTTATTCGGCTTGAACTTTGACGATCTTCACCTTTTATACGGCCTCCAAAAACCTTTGCGATTTTTGCTTCGGCAGCCTTGCGCTTGATTTCCGCTTCATCTCCTTCGCTTGTTTCTGATATGGAGGCTGGCAGCTTTGAGTGTGTGGGATTTCTATTGCTGTGCTTTACAAGATCGTAGAAGCGGAATTTCGAGTTCTGGGTGCTTGTGGATAACAACCGTCTGCCATAAACTAACATTTTGCTTATGCGAATTGAGTGGAAGCTGGTGAATTGATATAAATGAAGGTAACTAAAAACAAAAAGAAGAGGGAAATAAAAGAAAGGACATAAAAAAAAGAAAATAAAAAAAAAACAATGCACGACTTTCTCTTACCTCAAGTGCCTTTCTCTTTCAAGATGAATAAAGTAGTACGACTTTTAGATCTGGCCGGTCTGTGATTTGTCAAGCTGCTTTTGACAGACCAGTGCGCACGCATTAGTTACGTAGTTAGCAATGGTGATGAATAAAAGAAAGAACCGTGATGTCCCATGACGCAGGTTCCAATCTCGAAATTCGCACCCCGTTCGTTATTTGTAAGCTTGCATTAAATACGTAGATGAAGTAACTTATACTTTTACTTGTGCAATTTTATTGAATTTTGATTATTTGAAAATTTAAGTTTTGTCGTAATGAAGCTGCTTTTAACGGAATCTCGTTTTTTTTTTTTTTTTTTTTTTTCTTTCCTTCCAAAATTTGCATTATGTTACTAGCTCTGGTTCAGCTCGCTTTCAATAAGTGCCTAATCTCCTATCTAAACCATTTTTAAATGTATTGAGATTTGTTTTTCTCGAATATCATAGCCTTTCCTGTTCATTTTCTGGAGAAAAAAAAAAGAAAAACAGCAAATTTAAATACATAGATCTTTTCAACATGAACTCTCAATAAATCAACCCATACTGGCTGAAAACTTGAATCTGCTCTAGCACTTTGCATTTTAAACGATCTTAAAATGCACATATTGACCATATCTCATTAATCAAAATCCACTTCATGGCCGAATTTAAATAATGGTCAACCAAAATTCTAGTTGACTCACTAAAGAAATAAATAATAAAAAGGGGCCTGCCCGTTAAAACGTATCTTCGATATCAAATGCCCGGATTGCCTCATCGATACTGAGGAAAAAACCATGGCCGAGATTGGCCGAAACACTCACTGGGCGTGTGGCCGGTAAATTTGGCGACAGATTTTGAAAGGCCTGGCTTTCCTCGTGCTCACGCATACTTTCATTGACCAAATTCCGGATTCCCAGCCTGACTAAGCGGTCCCTAACCTGATGCAGAGTCGGAACTCGTGCAAATGCCACATGTATATGCCGTCCATGTCTATACCGGTTCACGGCCTCAAAGAGTTCTTGTGTAGCAGAAGCATCAATTGACAGCATTCCCTTACAGTCAAAAATAATCAACTTGGTCGCGCATTTCTCGCTATCATTGCTCGCTGGTTGTGAAGGGTGAACCAGAAGTGTGCCGAATTTTTCTAAGCGATTGAGTTTATTGCGCAAATCACCAACATTGGCGAAGTTTAATGGTTCTGGGATCCTGATAATAAGCACGCCCTCGATCCGCTGAATGGCAGTGGCAAAATCCACAGGCGACTCAAGCTCAGACGCGTTGAAACTTTCCTCGATGAGTTCGTCGGCATTTCTAAACGCCAGCGTATGTGGGACGCGGCCCAAAATATGAATTTGGGATTTCGTGCCGTTACGAATCACCCTTACCACGGCAATTACAACTCCAAGCACTACACCCACCTCCACATTCCAGAATATCGTGGCACAAAATACGATTGTGAGCACGCCGATTTCATCGTAGCCACCGATTCCCCAGAAAAACGCCACATCCTGGGGCACTTCTTCGAGAACTGTGATTCCAATGATAGTAGTGCTTAATGATAGCACGCACTGTGGAAGATAGTGTAAAAGTGGAAGAAAATAGAAAATCGCACATAGTACGGTAAGCGCCATGAAAACACTGGCCAATGGCGTGGCTGCACCGGCTAAAATGTTGACTTTAGACCTTCCCAATGCACCAAAAGATGGTATTCCGCCGAAAAACGTGACTGCCAAGTTACAAGCGCCAAGTGCAATCAACTCACGGTTAGAAGAAATGTTGTAGTTGTATTTTGCGCCCAATGCTTTGGTGGCAGTGGTGGAATCGAAAAAACCGAGAAGCGCACATAAAAACGACGTGCCAAAAGCTTTCTTCAAAAGTCGAAAGCTGCTGGGAGTAAATGGATTAATTGTCACATGACTCCCGCCTTTTTTCAGCGTTGTAGAATTGGCAAGATTGCCCACAATTTCTATTCCCTGTGCCTCCCAATCTAAAGCATACGAAAGCACAGTAGCCACCACAACCATGGCCAAAAGCTCTGGGATATACACTGCAGATTTATAGTGGTGTTTCTCAACCCAAACCCGTTTTTGGTGCCGCACGTATAAAACAAGCACTAATGTGACTAAAGTTAATGACATGGTTTTCGTATGAGCGTTTTCCCAATGTACAAGTGCAAACCGCCATTTATCCACAATTGAATGATGTGGGTATTTCTGAGATAAATGCGTCAACCCCATCTGGATATCAAGTTGGTTTGTGATCATAATCACGCCCATGGCGCCTATGAATCCCTTTAGTAGTGCTCGCAGAAGCACGTTATCAAGAAATCCGTAACGAAATAAACCTGAGGCAAGCAAAACAGCCGACATGCCCATAGAAAGCGCTGCGCTGATTTGCAATGCGGACATTTGCGAGAATTGCCCCGAAGCGTCATGGCGCAATGTTTCTATAACTTGGCCATAAAGAACTGCTGTGCTAGGCAGAGGGCCCACAATTAATATGGGCACCCCACCAAATATTGCATATGCAAGTGCAGCAGCCACCACTGAATAAAGCCCAACAAGCGGCGGGAGTTTGGCCAACGAAGTGGCTATAGACATTACTAGCGGAATCTGGAAACTGGCAAGTGAAACACCAGCTAACAAATCCCCCACAAGAAATTTTTGTTTATATTGCGGTAACCACCGGAGTACCGGCACGTAATACGCCACATATGCCCACCGATCAAACGGTTTGCGGGTCTGGTCCTCGATATCCATAGGCTGCAAACCGTGATGTTCAATGTAAGACAGCGTACTGATAAGCGAGTGCATACTGGGCACCGAAACAATAGCTTTCTTCGGCAGCCTTGCACTAGATAAGAGCCTGGTGGTTTCCAGCGACATGGCAGTACTTTAAAAGAAAAGAAATAAAAATTATCAGAACCTGGTTTTGGTTGGTGAAACTTCGGGGTATACTTAAGTTTCTCTCTCTCTCTTTTGAGGTATGCCAAATATTGGTTTACGGTCGCGACGTTCGCCCACATGATTGCGCCTTTATCGGGCGCGTCGCAGCCAGAGGATACAGAGTTGTTCTGCTCAAAGGTTGTCTTCAATTGTTTGCATTTTTTTTTTCTTTTTTTTTTTCTTTTAGATTTATTTGCATCAGAAAGATTTAATCGAATCAGGCTGAGGGTACATCCTGCAGCGAGATTGGGTTTTTGTCCAATTGGAAAGTATAGAAGTCCCCGGTGGACCTCGCACGTATATATATATATATGGAGCTCGCCGTATACGTGCAGCGGGATAAACATGCATTAATGCACTCACTCTTTTTCAAGTACATTGAGTGCATTTGCCTAATCTTGGTAAGCGGGGCCGCGCTTGTTTCATCATGAAACACACTTTCCATGCACCTATTAATCTAACTCCTTCACCAACTTCTCCATCAACTCGTTCGTGCCAAACGGATTCTGTATGTACAAGTTGTGTCCACCCTCTGGCACTATATGGAAGCGGGCATCCACACCTTCGTTTGTAGAATTGAGGTCGGCCACCATTTTTTCGCCCGCCTCAGAATACATGAAATCGTATTGTCCGTAAACCACATGAGTCTTGAACTTCAGAAGGGTGTCTACATCTGCATCTGCAAATTTATCCATCAACGGCCATTTGCTGGTGGTTGCTGGAGTCAACAAGTACTTGACATGGGTATCGGACTTGGTGCCGTTAGTGATGGAGTTATAAAGATACTCGATCAAAAGTCGACATTCAGTATTAGTGCCGTATTTCAATTGATTTCCACTGGTGAAGACAGTTTCTCCGCCGAGTTTCTGGATCACCTTGTTGATGGCAAAAAGCTTGCTGTACCACATATCGTAGTATTTGGCCACACCAAAGGGGCCCATAAACTTAAGAAGCCGCGGTAAGTATGGCTGTACATTGTACCATCGACTCACGGTTTTCGCAGAGAGAATCGGCCATCTGCTCAAGAAATTATACGAAGTTGGATCGAGCGAAGGTTGAATATGTGTCAACTTTTCTGGGGTTGGAGCTGTCACTGCAGCAGCACTTCTCTCTACGCCCACGGGCGAGAGAAGCACCAAATTACGTAAGTTGTCAGGGAACTTTAGGGCATATGAGCCGCTCCAGTAACCACCAAACGAATGGCCCACCAAAAAGTGGATTTTGTCGATGCCCGAGTTTTGACGCCATGCATCCAAGGCATTGGCATAGTAGCGTTCCAAATCTTGTAGCACGGGCACCATTTTCTCCTTATATTCCGTGAACTTTTCAGTGTTAACGTCATAGCTATCGATGAGCTTATAATACTTTTTGTGAAGTTTACTCTTATCTGTGGGAGTAGTATCATTCAACGAGATGTGCTCGATCTTCGGAATCGGCTTCCAGTACTCGACAGATGCCACGCCCGGATTTGACGAAAGTCCAAACGAGAGATTATCCAAGAAATGTACCTTGTAATTATGATGCAAACCTTTGAAACTGTTGATGAGGTGAAAGTTTCGAGCAAAGCATCCGAGCGAAGCACCATATCCATGCACAAAAACCACGTGGCGGGTCTCTGCCAGCGGATTGTTAGTGACTTCAAAAGACACCGAATTTATATAGTTTCCCTTTGAATCGACTGGTGTTTTCACAAAAGCACGCAGTACACCGCGATTTTCCTCGGCATTTTCAGGAAACAGCAATTCCACCAATTGCCGCTGGAGCACCTCGAGTCTTCCTGGCCTCAAAGACTGTAACCAGATCGCCAAACGCAGAAAAAACGGAAGTTTGGCTACGACTCGGGAATTCGGTTGATACGGCGCAGCAAGAGTGAAAGGATTTGGGGCTATTTTTAAGTTTACCCGTGAGGTGGCCAAATACCGAGCCGGGCGATATACATGTATGCTTTTCAACCCCACATAGCTCATGGCTTTTTTGAGTGATGGAGATTTTTCATTTCTCTCAGCTGAGATCTGAAATTAAGTGCGTGCGGGCCGGACCAAAGAAAAAAAAAATTAAAATTAAAAATTTAGAAAAAGAGATGACTGGGTTCGACATGAAATCCAAACAGTTAATTCATATATGAAAATCACATGTATCTACTTGTAAAAGCCCGAAAAATGGTGGCTGAGAAAATATACGATTCTCCTATATACATAACAAACTGCTGCTGACTATCTACATTACTCCTCGCCCTTAACCAAACCCACCTTGGCAGGTCTCAACACACGGCTGTTCAAAGTGTAGCCCGGTTGTTGCACGTGAAACACGGTGCCTGGCTCCTTGTCTGGCTGTGGGATTTCAAAAGTGGCCTCGTGATGGTTAGGGTCGAATTGTTCGCCCATAGGGTCGATCTTTTGGATGCCGTGTCTCTCCAACGTCTTCTCAAACACATTTCTCGTCATGGACACACCGTCAAACAAGTTTTTCATCTCTGGGTGAGCGTCCAAAGTCTCTTGTTTCACGGAGTTCAAGGCCAAGCCAAAGTTGTCCACGGATTCCAACAAATCCTTGGCGAATTTCTGCAATGCAAAGTCCTTGGCCTTCTGGATCTCCTTCTTGGTGGTTTCCTGCAAGTTACGGAAATCAGCCACGGATCTAGCATAATGGTTCTTCATCTCGGCCAACGCTTTGTCCTTTTGCAACAATTTGTCTCTTAATTCAGCGGTCACTGGGTCCTCTTGAGGCTCGGTAGATTCCTCTGGTTTTTGAGCCTCTTCAGTAGCCTCGGCCTTCTCGGCGTTTTCGGCATTTTCGGCCTTTGACGAGTTCCATCTGACAGAAATGTTTTGGGCAATTCTAGGTGCTGTTGAAAAAAGGGCTGGTGTGGCAACCATTCTGCTGCCGCGAGCACTGCGCACCGCAGCTCTGGCAAGCGAATTATAGAGAGCTCTTTGCATTATATTTGTATGAAAAGATGTTTTTTTTTTTATGTTTAGACTGAGCTTTTGAAAAGAGTCAATGTCCGATATTACAAGTCTAGGTGAAGAAGTCGGCCACTTTTTTCCACCTGTGGCGTTGTGTGCAGGTGATGGGTTTTGTTTGGTCACGAGAGCTTTTTGAAGGCAAAGTTTGAGTGTAATTCTATTAGGGAGAATCAGGGTCGAAATATTCTAGATTTTACCGGAGAGTGGTTAACAAAAATTTATATTCATAAACATTTAGGACGAAAATTCCACTTATTTTTCTAATTCTTTTTTCTTTTTTCATTCGTCTTAACTGGACTTGAAATTAGCGTTTTGGGACTTAATGCGAAATGACGCAACTGGGTTTGGTGCTCAGGGCGTGCGCCGACTTGTGGTCTGTGCTAGCGTCTTTTATTATGAAGGCCTGATTGGGACAAGCGAGAGTGTTGAAAAAAAAAAAAAAAAAAAAAAAAAAAAAAAAAAAAAAAAAAAAAAAAAAAGAAGGCCTTTATGATGTTTAAGCACTGACATTTCTTTTTGAAATAAGTCCCAAAAAACGGAAATGATTTGTTTACGTGGGATAAAATATCTTCGAAATGAACCTTTAATTCTTTAATATTTTTTGCTAGTCTCAGAGTTTGAGTTGGGTATGTAGTCTCATCAGACAGTTTCAATCACAAGTCTTTTAGTATCAGTGTATTCACCACCACACTAACTCTTCTATTCTCTTTCAACGACACCTTGTATTTCATTTTCGTGACTTTCGAGTTTATCGTTCCTTTTGTCTTATGTCTGTCAAGAACTGCAACATCTCCTGGCTCGATCATGACATAATGTACTTTTGAAATATTTTCCTGAAAAACTCAACAAAATCATTCTGCTTCTCGCCAGGTTTTAAAATTAAACTTGAGCTGTTTTGTGGCATTCATTTCCGTGGCCCTTGAGATTTCAGTACTGAGACAGTCACTAGATATATCTCTTGTAACTTCCATAGACATAAATCATCTCCATCTCCATATCCATATCCACATCTTCCAAGTTCTGATGCAATGTAACAGTTCCTGAGCCTTCTTCATTCTTTGTAAAATGACTAAGGATTCGGAACAGCTACCTTCTTCTAAAAGAGTCAAGTAGCGATCTTGCAATTATTGTTGACATCGTTAAAATTGGTTGGCTCTCGAGAAACCCGATTTTAACTTCTAAAACTGGCCCATCTGCCAATTTCCTGTAATTACCCGTGCTCCAAGTTTCTGTAATGAAAAACAGTTTGCCATTCAAGTTATCTTTTTTCTTTTCGGAAGTGGGCTCGGTGACGTTTTGCATGGTAAAACATGGGAAGAAAATAAATTGCCACACACTAACTCTCGTGTAATTTAGCTTGTGTGGATAATTTTATTCGTTCCTCTCCCCTACCCTTAAATAACCTTTGAAGAGAAATCTGCCGAAATCTTAAGTAATTCTTTGGCTCTTACCCTCGGCGGTTTCATTTTCTTGTAATGTTATTCTTGCTTTTTGGCGTCTTTCTTTTTTATTTTCTTCTTTTCAGTTCAAGAGACCCGGCATTTTATCATGAAGAATAATCTTTCTTGAACTAGATTAAATTCCACTTCCATGAAAGTATAATCATGAAAGAAAGGACTGAAACTAAATACAAAGCAAGGAAAAATGAGGACGAAATAATTACCACAATCCACTGGAAAGGGGCATTCTCAACTTCTTCTTACCAATAATTTCACACATGGATCAAATGCTAAATTTCGTTTTTCATGGAATGATGGCGCCTGGATTTCCTGGAATTTTTTTCGTAATTCCCAGCTTTTTCATTTTTGTTTAATTTCAATTTCTTTCTTTCTTTTTTCTTATTTTTTTTCTTTTCTTTTTTCTTGATTTGCCGTCATTGGCCCGCCTGTGTGCATGTAAAGGATGCAGATACGATAAGAAAGGCCCCGAAACCTCGCTCCGTTCGGTAGAGTCCGCCGAGATTTCGCTGGCGCGCCTCGTTATTGCAGGCGGCCTCAAGCATGATAAAGTGCTTCTGTTGCGAGATTCTCATATCAAGATTGGAGATTATGCACAAACCACGAATATCGGGCTCTCGTTTTGATTTGGAAGCAGCGATTTTATTTCCAGTATACGGAAGCGCAATAACGATAATTTCTAATACGAAAATAATACACTTGGAACCGGACAGGAGTTATTGTGATTTTGCATTGTTAATATTACGATACCGCATCGGATAAAAGACCGGTAAATTCAATAACGGTTTTCTACTGAGTTTACCGCAGAAATTAGAAAAACAAGATGCTTTCGATAAAAGAAACAAGAACGATAATTAAGTCATTGACTTAGAAACGGTCGTTTTTCCTTAGTTGAGAGTTCATTACACGTCAAGTGAAAACACAGTAGCAGTCAATGCACGGCCCCACGAGCAAGATCCATGCAGTGCCATTATATTATATACAGTACCCTTCTCGGAGAACTCCTTCAAATTGCCAAAAGAGCGAAATGCCGCATCAATTAATGAATTGCTTTTTCAGCAAAATTAAAGACTTTTTTCACCGTTCTCACTAATAACTGAACCACAAAAGTCAGTAAAAAAAACGAAAGTTTGTTTTAATATCACCTTTGACAATCAACGCCCCATTATTGTGCCAAGATCTTGAAAAATGAGTCGTTTTACAGATTGCCGTTCCATCCATGCAGTCTTTCCCCTTCTTATCAGGACTCGCCTTTCCTGTTAAGAGAGGTTTTGCTTTTCTTATCAGCCTCATATTATCGAAGGAGCGTTCCTGCACCGCATTTATTCGCATCTTATCGCTTTCAGTTCATGCATGAGGTTAAGCCTTGAATCACACGGCTTTGTCATTCATCAAGATGTCCGTAGTATAAAGAAGCAAAGGCTTCCCCGTCTCTGGCAGTAGATTTTTTAACTATTCATTCTCTATCGTTTTCATAGTTTTTCTGCTTCAAGCAAAATGTCTGAATTGAAGAACGTCACGAGCATTGCTCAACAGGAAGTCGTTTCCACTGAAGAAAAGTCCAAATGGCAGAAGTTTCTTGACTACCTTAAGGTGGAAGATAACTCTGATCTCACTGCTACACAGAGATACTTGTACAACCATGATTTGCGTCCTGTAGAGGCTGCCAGAAGACAATGGTCTTGGTACAACTACGTTTCTTTTTGGGTTGCTGATTCTTTTAACATCAGTACTTGGATGATTGCTGCAACCGGTGTTGAAGCAGGTATGACATGGTGGCAAACCTGGCTCTCGGTTTGGGTGGGTTACTTCTTAGCTGGTATTTTTGTTTCTACCTCGGCTAGAATTGGTGTGGTCAACCACATTTCTTTCCCCATCGCCACGAGAGCTTCTTTTGGTATCTTTTTTGCTATCTGGCCGGTTATTAACAGAGTTGTGATGTCGTGTGTATGGTACTCCGTACAAGCCATGGTGGCTGGTCCATGTATTGGTCTTATGTTGCGTTCGATTTTTGGTAAGAACTTGGACACCACTATGCACAACGGTATTTCTAACGATAACATCACCACTTTCGGTTTCTTGAGTTTCTTCCTTTTCTGGTTGTTCTCTCTTCCCTTCTTGTGGTTCCCTCCTCACAAGATTAGACACTTGTTTACTGTTAAGGCGTACATCTCGCCTATTGCTGGTGTTGCTTTCTTGATCTGGGCACTTGTAAAGAGTCACGGGGCTGGCCCTGTCATTCACGCACCATCAAAACTCCATGGCTCTGCTTTGGCTTGGGCTTTTGTTGAGTCCACGATGAACTCTTTGGCCAACTTCGCTACTTTGATCAGTAACGCCCCTGACTTTTCTCGTTTTGCTGACAAGCCTTCGTTCTCTATCAAGTACGTTGTTCAAACCGTTTCTATTCCTCTCTGTTTCTCGATCACCTCCTTGATTGGTATCTTGGTTAGTTCTGCGTCCACCGAATTGTACGGTGAAACTTACTGGTCTCCAATTGCAGTGCTTGGTCGTTTCTTGGACAGCTACACCTCTGGTAGCAGAGCTGGTGTTTTCTTGCTCAGTCTTGCGTTTGCCATTGCCCAGTTGGGTACGAACATCAGTGCCAACTCGCTTTCTTTCGGTACTGATGTGACTGCTCTTCTCCCACAATACTTGAACATTAGAAGAGGCTCTTACCTCTGTGCTCTTTTGGCTTTGGTTGTCCAGCCTTGGAACTTGCTTTCAAGCTCTTCTAAGTTCACCACTTACTTGTCTGCATACTCCGTGTTCCTTTCTTCTATTATTGGTGTTATCTGCTCTGACTACTACATCATTAGAAGAGGTTTCCTTAAGTTGACTCACATGTACTCCACCACTGCCCCAGAAAACAAGAGCGAGCGTTCTTACTACATGTACAACAGATTTGGTCTTAACTGGAGAGCTCTTGTTGCTTACTTGTGTGGAATTTTGCCCAACATTGTTGGTTTTGTTGGTGCTACCTCTGGTATGGACAGAGTCCCAATGGGTGCCAACGAGGTTTACAGAATCAACTTCTTTTTGGGTTTCTTTTCCTCGGGTATTGTTTACGTGACTTTGACCTACTTCTTCCCTGTTGCCGGTACTCCAGACGTCAAGCTTTTCCAAAAGGGATGGTTCGAGGAACCTCAAGATGTGGAGGATTTCGAGCAAGAGTTGCTTGGTGATGTCCACGAGGGCTACGAGGAGTCCCAGTCGGTTACTTCTAGCTACCAGAAGAAACTGGGCTAGTTTAATTTTTTATAGATTTATGTTTACTTTAATTTAATGGTGTTAATTTTTTGATTACAGATGTAGTTCGGTTGTTATGCATGTTAAGAAAGGGCACATGGTTTACAACAAGGTGTCAATTGAAGTCAAGACTTTGTTCCTGAATTGCAAGATTCTTTCTACTGTCCTCCATGATGACGAGATACTGTTGTTTTATAATTTTCTTGATTTCAAAACAACAAGAAGGAGTTACGCAAATGTTAATATGATTTTGGTGCATTTGTATCAGACACTTTCTGTATCCATATGCTAGTATACTACTTTGAGGACATTATATTCGTTTTTCTTGACATATAACGGTCATTATTTAAGCTTTAGGCTAAATGATGTTATGAATTATTTTCAGGAAAGTCATCACTTCAAGCGCAAGTAATCGTCACAAAAAAATGATACTTCTCTTTTTCGTGTATTTGAAATTATAAAAGGCTCTTTTTATGTCAAATATTGACTCATTTCACCTTTCGAAAATGATTTTTTGTTTTACTAATTATATCAAGCTCCCCAGAAAGAATTGCCGATCATAACTGGCGTTAACCGTCCAAACTTGATTTTTTAGTTAAATCCTTCTAATCGCATGGTGTTCAACCGATATCGGTATGCAGGTGTGCATATAATATCTTATCTTTGCCTTATGTGACTCATGACTGCTTCCCCACGAACCGGGCCGGCCACTGTGAGTCACGTGATGGTGACAATTTTCAGCCGGGCTCCTTCATTTTTAAAACCAGCCCATTATCTTCCAAACTTTCTACATTTTTCTCTTTTTTTTATCCCTTTCACCCAAAATCATTTGAAATGTTGTCTAGATCAGTGCGTGCTTTTTCCACCTCCTCGGCTTCGCTCAAGAAGTTGAAGATTGGGTTGATTCCTGGAGACGGTATTGGAAAAGAGGTTATTCCAGCCGGTAGAGCCGTGTTGGAAAACCTTCCTTCGAAATACGACTTGCAGTTCGAGTTTGTACACTTGGATGCGGGCTTTGAGTTGTTTCAAAAGACTGGAACTGCATTGCCCGACAAAACCGTCGAGGTCTTGCAAAAGGAGTGTGACGGTGCCTTGTTTGGAGCTGTGTCATCTCCTTCCGTAAAAGTGCAGGGCTACTCATCGCCAATTGTGGCTTTGAGAAAGAAAATGGGACTTTACGCCAACGTGCGTCCCGTCAAGTCCGTGGACGGAATCGGCAGGCCGGTCGACATGGTGATTGTGCGTGAAAACACCGAGGATTTGTATATTAAGGAGGAGCGTATCTTTGAGGCTGAGGACGGCTCGAAAGTGGCCGAGGCCATCAAGCGTATCACCGAGAAGGCTTCTACCAACATTGCCAAGATGGCTTATGAAATTGCGCTTCTGAGACAACAAATCAGAGCGTCTTCTGCAGCCAAGTCTCTTCACAGTGAACCTTCGGTGACTGTGACCCACAAGTCGAACGTTTTGTCGGTTTCTGACGGTTTGTTCCGTGAAACTTGTAAGAAGGTCCACGAAAGCAATTCTCAGTACGCCCCAGTGCAGTACAAGGAGCAGATTGTCGACTCGATGGTATACAGAATGTTCAGAGAACCAGAGATTTTCGATGTTGTGGTGGCCCCTAACTTGTACGGTGACATCTTGAGTGACGGTGCCGCTGCTCTCGTGGGTTCTTTGGGTGTTGTTCCATCGGCTAACGTTGGTGACAACTTTGCTATTGGTGAGCCTTGTCACGGCTCGGCCCCTGACATTGAAGGCAAGGGTATCTCCAACCCTATTGCCACCATCAGATCCACTGCTTTGATGTTGGAATTCATGGGCTACCAGGAGGCTGCCGCCAAGATCTACGATGCCGTGGACGCTAACTTGGCCGAAGATAAGATCAAGACCCCTGACTTGGGTGGTTCTTCTACCACGCAGCAGGTCATTGACGACATTGTGAGACGCTTCTAATTCTCGCTCTTGTCTGTATGTAAATTTTTTTTAGAGGTAATACATAAAGGGAATAATTCCCACAAAGCAATTGTTGTCAATTTGTTTGACTTTGTAGAATTTGCAAAATTTACTTCTCACGGATTTCGCGTAAATCAACTTGACAGAAGTGAGATTTTGTCACATCTATTATTAAATTACAAAGTCTGTATCCATGACAGGTTAACATTTATTGCGTGTTGTACCCTAAAGATACGAGTTTTCATACCATATTTGGACTTAAATACCAAGATTTGTTTGCAGGGTAGGCTTTACTGTGCCTCAGTCGTTTTATCATTATGTATTTTCATAGAATCATTTCTGATTAGCAGGATACTTCAGTCTTATTGATGCGTCACCAACATTCATTACTCTTGCGGGGATCTGACGAAACACGCGGCAAAAAATCCAATACCTCCATCTTCCTTAGGCACAGAGCGTACACATCCCCCAGCCAACTCTTCACACTTGGCCTCATCATCGTCACAGATCGCAGTGAACTCTTCTTTCCAGCCGCGTCTGGGCCACTGCAGAATCACTTTTTCACGTGGAGCCAAAGCCCAGCCCTGTTTCAAGATCTCAGGGTCACGGAGCAAGTCGACAACCACCCGCTCGTTTTCGTGTGGATGGATGGAACATGTCAGGTAGACCACTTTATGTGCTTTAGGAAACGATAAAGCGTGTTTCACAATCTTGAATTGGAAGCCTGCAAGTTTATTAAGACGCTCCGTATCAATCTCCTCCTTCTTGTCTTGCTCTTGTGACCCGGCATCCTCAATAGCACGCCCGAAAATACCTGATCCACTACATGATGGGTCCACGATCAAGCCGGTGATTTGCGGGAAATCTTGTGGTGAAACAGTGGTGAAGTCGGCGTGAGTCGGGTGGATAAGGCTTTTTTTCGACTTACCTGTGGCCTTTTCACACATCATTTTGAGCACTTTCACCCGTTTATCGTCACGCTCAAATGCAAACACCACTCCTTCAGGCGAAGGAGCCACAAATGACGCAGCATGTGTGGTTTTGTTTCCAGGAGCTGCGGTAGCATCGATAACTTGTGTATGCTGGTCTTCGGGGTCATTAAACAAAATTTCTGCTGGGAAGCAAGATGCCCTATCCTGGATAATCACCTCACCATGAAGATATGCCGTGGTTGTAGTAAGTTTTTCTCGTGGATGTATACCATAAAGGTTCTGGATAAACGTGTCTTTATAAATGAGTCCTGGCTCAGTGATCTCCTCGATGGTATCCACACTTTTGAGTTGAGTGAAAAAAGAGTGTTTTTTGAAAAATGCCTCTGGAGTGGTTTTGATCGTATTGATACGAATCCATCTGATTGGTGTCTCGTCATCATCAAGCCCGCTTTTCAATGGAAGTTCCGCTATCGATTTCACCTTATGGGCCAACTTAAGTTTGATAAGTTCCGCCTGCATTCTTGTTTTGTTGGCCAAAAATGCATCTTTCACTGCATGTTTGCCCAGCTGAATCCGGCCTTTTGCACTGAACAAGAAGTCATATACGAGAAGCACCAAGAGTGATTCTGATACCTTCAATTTTTTGAGTTCTGGGGCATCCTTAAGCCTGGCTTTCCGAATAATTATCAGAATATATTCCTTATACTTCAATGCAGAAATCACCAACGCATAAATATGTTTTGGCGAGTTGGAGAGCTTCGCATTGAAGATCCGCGTCTTGAGACCCCGCTCCCCACCTTTAAGAAACTTTTCTGCCTCAAAATATAACTTCATGATGTTTTTGAGATTGTTTAGATTTTTTTCTATTGAATTTTTTTTTTTCTTTCGGTGACTTCTTTCGGTGAATGAAATCAAAAGTCCTATGAATTTCAACAAAATTATCAGGACTCGATGGTTCCATGCGATGCGCGATGGGTGCGACCTAACAATTGAGCATGTCGGCACCAAATGTAAGAAAACCAAACCTCGCGAAGCGCCAAACAAAGAAAAAAAGGACAATCAATACTGGCCTTGAGTTTTGAAGTTCCTGTTTGCTGTTTTTGGTTTTTTTTTGTTTTTGTTTTTTTGTTCTTTTTTCTTTGTTTTCAATCTCAACTATATTTTCTCCCGTATTGAAGGTTTAATATTGCTTTTGATTACTCCACCTAACGTTTCGAAAGCGGTTAGTGGCGGAATTAGCTGCAAAACGGTATTTATCAAACGGTAAAATCAAGGTCTTCCTCTATACTTTGTGAACTGAAAATGAATGAAGGGAATTATGAAAAACAGTAAGTGGAAAGTTCAGACCACAGAATTTTAATTTGACTCACTTCATTGATATTTCAGTTTTTACTAAAATAAAAAGAATTGAGATTAATCGCAAATCGGTGAAATACAAGTCAGCAAAACAAGCCTCAAAAATCAGGAATCAACACAGAAGAAAAATTGGGTATCTCCAGAGATCAAGAAAGAACGACCAATCTCTAAAATACAAAAACACTGGTTATTTTTCTTCAAATCTATCAATCAAAAGGTTGCTACCCTTGGATTAAATACCCGCCAGCAATTACTTGGTGCACGGGTGTTTGACCACACCGAGTGAGGTTCCGACTTACGAATCAACAGGCTATGCCACAATCGCTTGCGAATTGAATTAGCCAACAAACTACCAATTCTGGGAAACAAGAAAAGTTAAAAGGTTAATAAAAAAAAAATCATTAACTTGTGCTTATACTCCAAAAAGTTGGCCAAAGAATAAATAATTCTGAATAATTACTGGCTACTCTCTTTCGGAAAACCTAGGAATTTCCCTATTCAACATATCGTCTTACGTTTCAGCCCTCGTTTCCCCTTTGAAAGTTCACTTCTCCTAAAATGCCCCAACCGCCACCAAACGCCTTAGCGCCAGGTACACCGCTCACGGTGGGATCGCACAAAATTGCTATTCAAAAATACATTTCCGAGGGTGGGTTTGCCCATGTGTACACGTGCACAATTGATCCGCCTTTTAACGGAAGCACCACTGCCTGTTTGAAACGGGTGGTGGTGCCGAATAAATGGCAACTTACGCTACTTCGACAAGAGGTAGATGCGATGAAAAGGTTGCGTGGTAACGCCCATATCGTGTCATATATCGATTCGCATGCACTGCGCTTACCAACAACGTCACCGGACTTGCCACAGCAGTATGAAGTGCTCTTGTTGATGGAATATTGTGCTGGTAAGGGTCTTATTGATTTCATGAACACGCGGCTCACGCACCGGCTCACGGAGCCCGAGATCCTCTCGATTATGGGCCAGATCACTACGGCTGTGGCGATGTGCCACCACCTTGCGCCGCCATTAATCCACCGCGATATCAAGATCGAAAACGTGTTGCTTGATGCCAAAGGTACATACAAACTCTGCGATTTTGGCTCTGCTGTTGAATATAGCAAACCACCCACCACGCCCGATGAGCTTTCTGCGTTGCATACCGATATCATGCAAAACACCACGCCGCAGTACCGCGCGCCGGAAATGATTGACTTGTCACATGGGTTTGCCGTCGACGATAAGCTGGATATTTGGGCGCTTGGTGTGTTTTTATACAAGTTGTGCTACTACACCACGCCGTTCGAGCTGCCTGCGCAGAAACTGCTCCAGGATCTTCACGCGCTGATATTGAACTGCTCTGCCACCCTCCGGTTCCCCGGATCGCCACAATTTACGCCGCGTCTTCAAAATGTCATTCATTGTTGCTTGCGTGCGGACCCACGCCGCCGGCCTAATGCTTTGCAGTTGCTTCAGGAGATTTGCGCAATGCAAAACATTCGCAACATTCCAGACGTTGTACCTTATTCCGTCAGGCTTACCAAATTGAATGCCGAAAAGCCCGAACCTCCTAAGCGAGACCCCGGTGTGGCACGCAAAGTTTCGCCAGTGAAGGCAAATGTAGACGCTTTTGCAAAGATCGATAAATCGAAGATCTTACAAATGAGCAAAGGCCCTGGTATCAAATCAAATATTGGACCTGGCGCAAGCGCGGTGCCTCCAGTAAGGCCATCAAGACCCAAATCGGAGATTATCCCTTCAAAATCCTCGGCGTCGCTCCATGAGTTTGTGAAAATACAGGTTACCGAGTCTAACTCACCCGCTCCTAAAGGACGCAAGTCCTCAGAAGACACAGAAAGCAGCACTTTGGACTTTTTGCGGTCAAAGGAGGCTGAGGGTTCCCATTCTCGCCAAAATACTGGTGGCTCATTTAAGGCCTCGCTCAAAAATGGGTTGCGCAGAATCAGTACTGGTGGTTCGATCTCGTCACAGAGAAGTGGCTCGCACAGGCCAAGTAATTCATCAGAGAAATCTAGTAGCGATGAGAGTCTCAAGCCTGTCGTGTCATCTCAACCTAAAAGAATGAACTCCGTTCAAAGACGTGTTCAACAGCTCTTGAACAACAGAGATAAAAAGGCGCCTAAGACTGCGTCCGGCTACGGAAAATATACCGAGCAGGATGACATATCGGCAATTAACTTCAACAACCTTTCTGCACACGCGAGCGCCGAGTCTCTCGCAGCAGCAGATATTGAGACCCCAGAATCATTCGAATTCAACCTGAAATCAGACTCTAATGAATCTAGACCAAAACCAACGAGGCTGTACAGCTTAAAGAATCTCTACAACAGACACACCAGTGAAGAAAAAGCAAGGCCATTGACCAAGATTCGCCCATCTTCAGAGAATAGCCAAAAGTCACTCAATCGGGCGGTGGTTGATGTCCCCCCACCATGCCCGCCTAGCTTAAGCGTGAGAAACTCCAGTTCGTCGTTGGAAGGACAAACAAAAAAATCACCTGCTGCCAAAAATAAAAAAGCACCACCACCTAAACCAAGAAAACCACTGCATTTGAAAAAGCCGAGCAATATACTGACCGATAGACGACTTAGTACGTCGAGTGAGGTTTCCTTGCCGGACTTGGATGACCTCGAGAGACAATTCGCCAGAAGGTTCCCGAGCTACGTGTGATTGAGATAAAGTGTATCTCTTATTTCTCAACCTTTTTATTCTATTCTTTTCTTCTTTCTCTCCCTTTCTTCTATTCTATTTTATATAGTTGAGTTCTAGCCAGAGTCGGATTCTGAGTACTCGGAAATAGAATCTAGAATAAAGTCGACGCCCTCGTCAAACTTCTCGTTTATAACATCCCAAAGGCCGTCTACTGTGGCCCGCAAGACACGACCAAATTTTTTACGTGGACGCCTGCTGCTTTCCTCACCATCGGCCTTACCCGTGGTGCTTACCCAGCACGGATTCATGTGACTGGCAAAAACAACGGAGTTTTGATAAAACCAATCGACCATAGACTCATCCATCACAGGAACAATCGGCTTCAAAGTAGTTCTATTAGTGAAAACAATTGTGCCCCGCACTAACTCCCTGATTTCTTGTGGAGGCCGTTTGGCGTAGAGGTGCACGATTGCTTGATAGGATTCGCCGTAGCCAACAAACACAATCTTTTTTAATGATTGGAAATAAGCCAAGTAGTTATCCCAGACCCAGAGCAATAATTCCTGGGCGAAAATCGTGGGATTATAATCGCTCAGTTTCAGCGCCACTGCCTCCAAATACGAAGGAATGTTGATATCGATAAAGCCAAGCTTTTCCGTGTTACCCTCACTCAGAAGTTCTTTTTCCACCGTGCGCATGAGTTTGGGCAATGGATGCTCCAAAACCACCGATGAATTGCTGTCTATATTACCATTGACTGGATTAACATTGGCCCAGACCTCTGGCGGGTCATGAATCAGAATAATTGCCGTGTTGCAACTGCTAATGTCACGGCTAGCAACCACAAGGTCCTCTAAATGTGCGGGCAAATCCGTGGAGAAAGGCGCCTGTTTTTCGTCTTTCGAGTCTAATACAGGAAGCCCAATGAAATTGAAGTTGGCAAAAAGTTTTTGCGCTTGATAAGCTCGAAGCGGCTCTGCAAATGAGAGAAGTCCCCCACCACCACCAACATCGTATGCATCTTCAAACAGGTGCGCCGTATTTCCTGGCTTCATACATTTCCAATATTTCGCCTGGATTCGTATCACCTCACTAACGGTTTCAAGCGTATCTGAACGGGGCTGCGTGACAATTGTACTTTCTGGCGGCTCGCCCACCAAGACTTTGGCCACGCCAAGTGCAGAATGGCTGATGGAGTCCAAATTGTATCCACCTTCTAAAATCACCGTGAGCCGGCCCTTGGCAATCCCTTTAAGCATGTGTGTGAGCTGGCCATATCCGGCAGGAGTCACGTGGCACTGGCCAATAATATCGCCGTCGGCTGCATCAAAACCAGAACTGACAATCACCAAATCGGGGTCAAATTCGCTCATTATAGGCAAGACGATTTTTTGGAACGCATAAACATAATCAGCATCGCCGACTCCGGCTTCACGCCACGGCACATTCACAGAAAACCCTTCTCCTTTCCCTGAGCCAACCATATCTGCACCACCATACTTTGTCCCGGGGTAAAATTTACCGTTTTCAAAGCGATGGAGCGAAATGTAGAGGACACGAGGGTCGTCGTAAAAAGCACGTTGAGTGCCATTCCCGTGATGAATATCCCAATCAAGAATCACTATACGGCGCACGGACTCCGGGTAATGGCGGAGCATGTTTTTCGCTGCAACAGCAACATTACTGAAAAGACAAAATCCACCGGGAGTATCGGGCTCGGCATGATGGCCTGGGGGCCGGACTATGGCCAAGGAATTTTTCACTTTTCCTTCTACAACGGCCCGGCACGCCTCGATCAGACCGCCACACAGCAATTTTGCCAGGAGAAACGAGTCGTTGTTGACGTAGATCGAATCGCCCTTTTCCGTCTCTTCAAGAAGCTGGTCACGTGTCATGGCCTCGGTCAGTGCTATGTAATTAAGATGCTCGGCAGTATGCACTTGTAAGATTTCCTCGTCGGTAGCTTCACGGGCTGGGATTTTCACCATCAATGGGCCGATATCATTGGAGCCCAGCAAGGCTTTATCCTGAATAAGCCCGGCCTCCGCCAACCGTTTATATATGCGGTAAATACGCCGCGGGTCCTCAGGATGAGGGTCGATATATTCAAAGTACGAGGTGAAGATTTTGGCATGGTACCGCATTCGCACATCATAAACAACACCGGTTTTCAACGGACTGTAGAACAAGTCGGGTTTTTTATGCGGCACCACGACTAAAGGTGGAGCAGTTTCTGGTTTCAATTTCTTATTCGCTGCATGGTCGCCATTTTCCGTTTTAACATCATTGCTTTCGTCCAATTCTCGTTTAAGAGGCTGTTGAGCAGCAATTTCTTCTTCTTCCTTTGTTCCATTTCCAACACCTAGTGCGGCCTCTGGTTCCGGCAAAGACACCATTCTATTATCTCTCTTTTCTTTTCTTTTCTTTTCTTCTTTTCCTGTTATGATTTAAAGGAATATTCTTATCTAAAACTCTCAAATTTTTTTATTCTTGCAAGCTCAGAATATTCTTATACAGATTCCAAGGACAAAAATTCCTTTTTCACACCCACAAGAGATCTTTGGTGAAACACGTACAAGTGAATATGGGACGCGATTCGGAAAACCGTCTGGTAACTTGTTACCATTTAAACAAATGTCCTCCATTAAATGGGCCCTCGCGATTATCTTCCGTGGTATGTGCAGGTCCTCGACAGGAAGTGCAACAACTTTTACGGTGGAGCGCGTGCGCCGCGGGTGCCTTTTTTTTTTTTTTTTTCTTTATTTTACGAGTCAAGTACGCCGTGTTGAGATATAATTAGAGGCGAATTCGTCTTTCGGGGAGTTGCTTCATTTTCTAATTCCATTTATTTATTTTGTTATTATGATTCTTTTCTTCATAGATTTCTTCTTTTCTAGCCCTTATTCTTAGCATGTGCCGTATATTTTTGAATTTTCCCGTCTTGGTCTAATTTGTCGATATGCAAAAACCATCCACGCATTGTCTATAACGCGCACGACTCGCTATCCCCTGGCCCAAGAAATTCCACAATTACATTGTTCCTGCGAAATTCCTGCGGGGCGATCGCCCGATTCGGACATTTGGGTTGGAATGCCGGGAAAGTTTTTCTGTTGCATTTTGTTTTGTTCGATTATCAATAGCGAGGATCTGGAACTTCTGGAATGGTGTTTGAAATGAATGTTTTCTAAGATCTCGCACTAGTAAGGTTTAAACCGTACATCCCCCTTCAGCCGTTTCTCCTTTTTCTTCTCTTTTCTATCCTTCTTCTCCTTCTTCTCCTTCTTCTCTTTCTTCTCTTTCTTTTCCTTCTTTTCTTTCGTCTCCTCCACCTCAATGTCTCCAATTACAGGGACCAGGGTCTCGCCAAATACTGTAGGACACAGCCACGCCTTGACCAATCCATCTTCTCCACATGTCAACACGGTCAGCAGGCCCGGAACGTACATGACGTCACGCACCACTTCGTCCGCATGAGCAGGCAGCAACAGCACAGCACGTGCATGCAGAAACTGTTCCGTTTGTGGATCAAAGGGCACTAACGTCAAACTTTGCGTCAGATTGGCGCCATAAGCAGCATATCCATGCACTGCATCAACGCCTATCACGTATTCACACTGCGGCCACAGCAAACGCACGTCTCCGTAATCATGTGGCTGTGGTTCTTCGGCAGACTCGTAATTGGTGTTGTTGAGCTCGTAAAACGCAAGTGTCTCCATATGCGAGAGCACCAGCACTCTGTTGTCACGGACAAACAGGCACTCGTGCACCAGCGCAAAGTTGATTACCTGATGAAGCGCCTCCTCTTCATCTGTTTCTGCTAGATTATATACATTCACACACCCGTCTGTGGACCCCGACATGAGGTATGGGTGTGTGGGATGGAATTGTAATGCCGTGACGTCGTCATGGTGCGAGTCTACAAACGACCGCATGATCTGGCCAGGCTTTTGGAGGTCCCAGAGATCGATTATGGCATCTGCACCCAAAAGCTCGGTTCCTGCGGCCAAAGTCCGGCCTGCGTTGCTGGCCAATGAGAGAATAGGAGCGCCATTGCTGCTCCGCATCGAGATCTGAGCCCGGCCCAAGCCCTGGCGCAAATCCCAGATCTTAATTCCATCGCTGGATCCAGATGCTACCGTATACTGGTCGATTTTCGTCACTGCGTTGATTGAGGATTCGTGGGCACGACGATTTATGGAGATCGGATCTTGCGCTGGTGCCAAGCCATATAACGATAAGCCGCCACCACTAGAACTTGTGAGAAATGAGCCTCCGTTAATTTCAGGAAAATAAGTGAGCGAAAGGGCCCAGTCGTCTGCAAACGGCCGCCATGAATGGGTGAAAGACGCACTCATTTCTTTTTATAGATTAATTTTTGGAAATCGGAGATATTGAAAGGGAAATTGACAAAAAAAAAAAAAAGAGATTTTTTTTGCGTATTATTATTGATCTCGTGGATTGAACAATGATAATTCTTGCTCACCTCAGGTACTTTTTTTTTTGCAGACCTCGCATCGAGTCGCGGTCTTGTTTCCATGGTTGGGCTTGAATTTTGATGGACCATGAAAGATATGCTTGGAGTTGGTGCTTTTTCTTATTTTTTTTTTTTTTGATTCTTTTTGAAAAAGTAGATATGGCCGTAATTAAGGGCAGAGATTGGCAGATAATTTTAAGGAATACAAACTTTGGATTTCACAAAAGTCACATTAGAATATTGTTTCGCCATAGAAACAGGAATTTTTAGCTGACAAAACGATACCATCTGGTTTTTGCAAGCATTAATTTTCTTTAAAATTAAGGTCAGAGGTTGTTGAAGTTGATCTAACATATTCTCAATACGTTCAAGGGTGTTATTACAAGAAGACAGCACTCAATGGAAAGAAAAAGAGTAGAATGGATAGAAAGACTTGATATCATTGCTAAGCATTTGAAATTATTCTAATATCTATATTTGGAGAAAAAACTGACTTCTTATGTATGAAAAATCCAGTAGGATAGCACTTTCGGAGCTGAAAATTACCGTTTAAAAACCGCAAAATTACATGTTTACACATTTCAATAAGCTTAGATTCTGGTATAGATTTAGAGGAATTTCCGTGTATGGAGGACAAGACGATATGCTATATTTGAAGTATGTAAAAGCTTATAACGATTACCAGAAGCAGCTACAGTTAGTGAAAGAAACCAGTTGTGAAGTGAAAGCTTTAGAAATAATTAATCTCAACACTGACATAATACGAAAAGAAAAATTGAGGATGGCTGAGCTTGATTGTAGAGAGTTGCAACAAGAATCTCTGGGAATAATGATATGCCCAGAAGTCACTGCTGCAACAACTTTACAAAATGATTTTGAAGGCTTTCAGTCAAAAATGGATCAGATCAAAATCAAAAGATCAAGAGAAGAAGAAAAAGTAAATAATGGCTTAATAAGATAAACAATGATGCACGTTCAAGCCTTTAATATTAGTATGAGACATCACATTAACCAGACCAGCGGAAACATCTATACAAAGCAATGATAATTGGAAAAAAAAAAGGAGTATAATTTCTAAATGCTTGAACGATCAAAACCATACGAATTCTTATTAAACCCAAATAGTCATATTTTCTTCTAAACTGATCTCTCTCTAACTTCTGGGAAGTTGTAGTAACCCTACCTGGGAGACCCCGCTTGCATGCACTCCGCCTCAATTTGATATTTATTTGAGGGAAGATTCACGATACGAAAAAAGAATAAAGAAAAAAAAAAGAAACAAACTACATCTTTTGATAAACACACACATACACACAAAAAAAAAAAGACAACAGCCCAAAACGGGAGTCACAAGTGTGTTTTTTCTTATTTCGCCATGAGTAGTATTGTGAAAAAATCGTCGCATTTCACGCCCAAGCTTAAAAAGCGGGCCGTGCGCAAGGAAAGCACGGCAACACCTCCAGCATCTCAAATAAGTGAGGATATTTCTGGCTCTGGCGAGATTGCAAAACAAAGTGGGAAAGTGGAAATTAATCAGCAGCTGCCGCTCTCGCCGCCAGCGTCCCAAACACAAGCGGTACTGGAAAAATCAGCAGCAGCAACAACTACAACAAAGACTTCTACTGAAACGTCTGAACATGGGGTTCTAGCAGTGACTAGACCCACAGAAAAAACGCCACAAAACGGACTTTTCAACTATTCCATAGCCGAGCTAAGCAGCGCCAAGAAACCTGCAGCAGAACCCATCGTAGACCCGATGCTGAAGGCACCAGGCCCACTGGAAACCGCCATAATGGCTAGTGATCATGAAAGCGAGGGAGAATACGGCGAAAACGACATTTTCAAGCAATCGGCAGCGCCAGAAAAGTTGAACTGGCGCCGGCCCTCGATTCCAAGCCACCGGCGGCTATCTGGAATCAACATCACGCGGCGTCTCAGTACGGTTTCAACTCCTGGCACGCCCGGCTTTAATTCTAATATCACAGGATCCGGGTTCGACTCAGAAACCGCGAACGAGGCGCCGGTCACGATCGGCGTGCCGATGGGAAAATTGCCTCGTAAGCGCCGAGCGTCGTCGGCGTCGTCGTGGGTGAAACCCGGCGGCAGAAAACTGGTGCGGGGTTCTGTAGTAGCGATCTCTCCAGTGACCGATCTGTTGAAAGAGAAGCTGGCGGCTACGGAGACGACAGAGGTTGCTCCTGAAAGTGAAATTGCAACTCTGAGCACAACCACAAACACAAACACAAACACAAGCACAACGACACAACCTGCCGGTCCTGTAGAGGATTATGTGATTGGCATATGTGATAAAACCGGCAAGTTACGGAAGTTCAAGACGGGCTTGCACGTGGAGGGCCATTTGCCTCTAGCTCCAGCAAACCTTGTGACGGCCATTTCCAGTGTGAGACAACTCCCGCGCAAAATCAAGCCGGAAGATGAAGAGCTTTTTGCCCGTATTAGTGTACAAACAGATGAAATCAGCATGGCAGATCTATGCAAACCGACAATTGAAATCGGACAGAAGTGCGAGACTTTCCCGTTGGCACAGGCGGCGAAAAAACGGATTTTGGAGAAAAAAGCCGACCGGCGCAAGGCCCGTGAGCGGGCACGTGAACTACGGATTCCATATGCGAGGGCACTTCGAGAAGTACAGGGCGATGCTGATAGTGAAGATGAAGGTAATCACGATGCAGAAAAAACCAAAGAATCGGTTTTCGACCAGATGGCCCGCGCGCTGGAGTTGGCCAACAACAATACGAATTTAAAGCTTGCAGTGGTCGAGGGCCAGATCCAACTTGACCAGGAATCGGTGGTCCGGTCACGTGGCGCTGCACCAAACAGCGATAACCGGACGGTCGAGGTGGAAAACCCGTTTGAAAACCCGATCACGGCAAATTCGTACTCGAAAAAGGCCCACACCGACGCATGGACGAAAGAAGAGATGGTGGAATTATACAAGGCGCTTAGTACGTGGGGTACTGATTTCACATTTATTGCCCAGTTGTTTCCTTATAGAACACGGCGCCAAATTAAAAACAAGTTCACGCTTGAAGAGAAAAATAACCCACAACTCGTGGAGTTGGCGCTTCGTCGTAAGCTCCCGCCCAATTTCGACGAGTTTTGTGCTAGTGCTTCTACGAATACTGCTAAGATGAAGGCGCCAATGACAATTGACGATTTCAACCGTGAAATCGCTGAGTTGAAGCGTGACCACGAACAACACATGCGCGAGATCACAGCCGAGCGTGAAAAGGCAATTAAGGAAGATTTGGAGACGAATAGAAAGAGAGAAATTGAAATCAGAACGGGTGCTAAGCCAATGACAAAGGCCGAGCGCGCCCGTATGATTCGCCAAAACGAGGTTGTGGTGGGCGAAATCGAGGATGTGAAACGAATCCCGCGCGAAAACCCTGAATATTAGCTCAGCTCACGTTTTCTTGTGTTAGTTAATAATTGGTGGGTGTTTTTTTTTTTTTTTTTTTTTCTCTCTTTCGCGGACTGCATCAGACGCGCGCTGACTCAACCGCTTCCCTCCACTGTGACAAGTTTCGCGGGCTTATCGTGGGAGGATAGATTGTTGATTTCCGGTGTATTCATTGGGGTTCTTCTTTTTTTTTCCTTTGTTTTCTTTCAAGCAAATTGATTCACACGCAAAACTTGCATTATGTCTTCACCGAAAGACTACGCGTTTGAGATTGTCACAAACTCCAATCTGAGTCTGGTGAAATTTGTTGTACGCAACAAACCGTCGTTTTTTCTTCGTCATCTCCGGCTCCCACTAGCGTGTACGCTTATGGCATGTGTCATTCCACAAGGAATAAAGTTGATGAAATCCGTTCAACTTCCTCAATTACAGCAGCTGGGTATATTTGACTTTCCCAGGAAATTGCTACAGTTGCGATTCAACATTGGCGAAGCATTCCTCCAAAATTTGCCCGTGCTTGCTTTAGCATTGGCAGTAATTTGCGTCGTGCTTCTACTTTCGCTCGAAGAGGCCTCTGATACTTTGTTGGTGATGGAGGATATGGGTATTCAGATCAGCAGCATGTCGAAATGGAAGTTTCTTAATATTGGGCGCCACGGGAACTTCATCCCGACCTCCGAAATCATCGATCTTGTGATCCACGAAGGGTTTCATGGGTATGGCCAGGTGATATACTACATGTGCGTGTTGACGCGAGACAAGGAACGCGGAAATGCTGTCAAAGTCATCTTCCCGAACTTCTTGCCCAGAAAAGAAATCTTGCTACAAGTGTGGAAACAGAGTCGACAAATGCTTTACGGAAACACCAGGCGTCATTATAGGCATGTGCCGGGCCAGGGGCTTCGAGAGGTACAGCACCTACATGAATGAACAAAGTACCGAAGGATTAAAAAGAAAAAAAAAAATAAACCGAACATTGATTAATAATAAAAATATAGTCTATAACCTTCTCGAGGGTCCTATGCTATGCAAGGCGGCGTTTGTCACTGGCCGAGTTGCTTGAAGATATGACCGACTTTCTTTTTGTCTGCCAAAGCTGCCACCAGCAAACTGGCGCCTAAGTACCCGGCAACGCTCAAGAACATCTTGGAGTAGGTGGGTTTGATGGGAGGTAAATGGGCCATGCTGTGCAATCGAGCAAGAGGAAGGATCATTGATGTTGTGTGAGTAAGAAGCGCAGGAAAGTGCCTTATTTGAATAAGTTTGATGGAATATGTGAATGGAAAAGTTTATGGTAGAAGCAGTTCGAAGCGTTTTTATAGATTTACGCCTCAACTTATATAGGTGTATGTGTATATGTATATAATTATATGCATGTCCAATCTAGATGCCTACTGCCGCCATGAATCCGTATTAATCCGACATGGCGTGGTCCCATATTGCTGCTTGCTAAAACAGGAAACTGAGTCATGGCGCGGGCTATCTTTTTTTAGTTTTTTTTTTTTTGCTGCGAAACGTATCATTATATTCGCTTAGGGGATTTGCTTTTATTGAGGAGCAAACAAAGCATTGAAAAAGGAGTATCTTATGAAAATACATGTGATTTTTTTATTAAGTGGCTTCTATTCATTCAAGCCCTTCACTGGTTTTATTTCGAAAATTGATGTGTGTGGTATATTTCTTACCCTATCGACGAAAGAGAATTGTAAGTGCATTTATGAAAATTTGCGGGTAGAGCCGGGTGCGGCCTCCGTTGACAGCGCCAGTAAGCAAATGAGTTTTTCCGAATGGCGTTACTCTGCTTTATCTTTTATCCCTTTCTTTTTTCTAGATTTATTTTCTTCTTAAAAATTCCATTCTTCATTACTAATGGCCAACACTGATACTCCTTACTGCATTATCGCCCAATCGCCTGATTTGTTGTTGTGCACGTGACCCACCAAAAGGCGAGTTTCGGCTTGGAGCCAGCCTTAGACATCTGAATTGATAGGATTGTTTCTTTTTTTTTTTTT